>NDGM011028947.1:0-10639 GCA_002564305.1 Octomys mimax
GAGTTTACACACCTATAATATTCAAATAACAGAACTTAACAAAAAAAAAGGGGATACAGATGATTGTATCTGTGTATTCAACGTGGTTTGGATAGATATATACTTACATTCTCTTAATGAATAGAATGATTCTTGTTCAGCAGTTAACCACTAGGAAGAATATATGCAGTGTGTTAATTATTGAAACTGTCCTATCGATTTGACTTGCAACTGTCTCATTGCTATTTGCTTATCAATAATATTATGGGGAAAAAATAAAATTCTTTCTAAACATCTTAGGTCTCATGTTCTTTGATTTCTGCCTTCTGTTTCTGCCAGAGTATTAGCTGGATAGTCATACCAGATCAGGACCAAAAGTCTTTGCTCTGAGTTTATGAATTTCATAATAATGACTTTCTTAGAAGTAACATCTGGCTATAAGGAAGACTTCATAAACAGCTGCTGTGGTCTCTGTACAAGTGAAAGCCAGTTATCATGAGTCAAAACTGCTGTGGAGCTCTTTCTTGTGATTTTCTTACTCTATAGTTTTCTCTTCCTCTGTAGCTGTCTTTCTGATAAGCACTCAGTTATTCCTCTAATGATGATGGCTTTTAATTAAAAGGCACTTCCTATGCCAAATGTGGTCCTATGCCAACAACTTAACATTCAGAGCACCTCATTGATAAAAAGATGATTAATATTTATAACATAATTTATTGAGAATGTACACTTCTGGCAGAATAAAATATTCCAGAACAATCCTGCCATTCACAACTGAACTCTGGACTAAATAAATTTTAAAAAGACAACTGCCTGGGTTACTGAAGAGCAATGACAAACTGTCAGAATATGGGGGTGATGTGATCCTTGACAAAGGGAGACTAGATGAGACATCCTTTCACATGCTTGTTTGTTTAGGGCAATCCCTTGTCTAAGAAGGCTACAAACATGAGACTTCAATCCAAGCAGTAGTCCCCTTGTGCTGAGAAGCTCAGAGGTCAGCGTTCAGAGCATCAGAGCACCTGGAAACTGAGGGCAGAAATTCTGAAAAGAAGCAATCACCAGTGGGAGGAGCTCCTTAGAGCTGCACATCCACGGCATCCAGATCCTTAGCTATGTTCTACACTGCACAACTGGGAAGACTACGACATCCTTGTTGGGAGTCTAATGTGTGAGACTTAAAGAGAAGTTCAGAGATTTCTACATCTTCCCCCAGTCCTGAGGAGACAGAATTTGACATCCAAGTCCTACCAGGGTAATAGGGGTTAGCAAACATCTTGGGCTGTTCACTGAAACCTCAGAGGGCCACACCTTGAGAACAAAGATCACATCCCAGAACAAAGATCAAAACTGAAATAAACGCATGCTATTAAAATTGCAAACTAAAACCAAATAGTGACAGGCTCAAGGTAATCCACCAGTAATTTAGCTGTTTGCTTTAAAAATAGATCATGACTCTTCAAAGGAAACTACAGAATATGGTCTTGATTGGCATCACTGTGAGCAATCCCAGTGTAAATGTCTTTTACAAAAATCATTAAACATGCCAGAAGCAGGAAAATGTGACCCATGGTAAAGAAGAAGGTCCATCATCAGTTGAAGCAGACTCACGGATCTCTCAGATGCTGAGAATGGTAGTAGGGGGCATTAAAACTACTATGACAAATGTTAAAAGATCTTCTGGAAGATGGATGAGATAGAGCACTTTAGGAGAGATATGGAAAGTCTAAACAGATGCCATATACCTAGAGTCATAAAGTGCAGTATCTGAAGTTGAAAGGTCATTGTTGGGGCCAGATCTAACAACATAAAATGAAGGACCAGTGAAGTAGATGAGCCAATAGAAATTATTGAAAATGAAGCACAGACAGAAAAAGCAATTGAAATAATTGAGCAAAATTCCATTAGTTACACATTTTATCACATGGTCAAAAATACACGTACTTCCTGACCCATCAGAAGAGAAAAATGAGGGAGAAAAAAAATATTGAAAGGAATATTGGACACTTTTTTTGCAAAATTTGATAACAAACATCCAAACACAGATCCAAAAGCACATCAAACCTAAAATATAATAGATTATGCACCTAACATGTTTACTAAGAACCAAAGATCAAGTCTTAAAAGCAGCCAAAGAGGAAAAAAAAGAAAACAAAAGGAATACATTCGATTCATTTTAAGAATGAAGGAAGATGAAAGGTGACATTATCAAAGTGAAATTTTTAACAATGTGAACTTACGATTCAATAAAACACATGTAAACTTTTAATTATATAAAATATCTTTCAAAATTAAAGAGAAAATAAGAAACAGTTCAGATACGGAAAAGTGAAGGTAATTTGTTGCCAGAAAATTTATCTCATAAAAAAGGTTAAAAGGAATTGTTCAAGCTGAAGAGAAATATTACCATATAAAAATTTAAAATTATTGGATGAAATGAAAGTTACACGAAATATAAATAGGTGGATAAGTGTAAAATGTTATTTTTCCATTTTTTCCAGTTGTCTAACATAAAGTTGACTCTTCAAAGCAAAAAAATAATAACAACAGTTTGTAACTTATAGTATATTGAAAATTTCCACCAGGCACTTTGATGGTTTAGGTCTGGAAGGTTCTCTGAAGGCTCTTGTGTCGGCGGCCTGGGGTGGGGCTCAGAGGTGAGGCTTCAGGATACTGACTGAAGCATGAAGATGCTGACCTCCCCGACAGATCAACTCAGTGATATAGGCATAATTTGATGGGTTACCAGGAGGCGATGGAGAGGTAGGTGTTGGGACCCCATTGAAGGGTCTGGGTCCCTGGAGGTGTGCTCTTGAGGATGGTGTATCTCTGGACCCTTCCTCTTCCTTTCTGTCTCTCACTCTCTCTTTGGCTCCTGACTACCATGAAGGGAGCAGCCTCCTTTGCCACCTGCCCCCAAAGCTATGAGGTTCTGTTGCACCTCAGAGCCCAAGGAATGGACGTAGCAGGACTTGAACCAAAACCCCTGAAGGAATATGAGTGTACCCTCCTTGTAAGTGGTTGACATTAGGTATTTTGTCACAGCAATGGAAAGCTACCATAGGCGCTGGTCCAAGGGTTTTACAAATATTAATTCATAGTACATTTGCAGCAGCAGGAGAAAATGCAGAAGTGTCTACGTGCATGTCCAAGGTTTATAGACAACAAAGAATATAGTGGTTAAAACATGAATTCTGGAATTAAAAAGAGCTGGACTCAGTTCCTGTCTTTTCATTTATCAATTGACTATTCTTGGCAAATATATTCAATGATTCAAACATTAATTTCCTTGTCTGATACCTATACACAATAAAGTTTCTTAAATTATAAAAATCAAAAGAAATAATTTATGCAAAGAAAATTATCTCAAAAGTGGTCACATTATAGGATTTCCACAAACAATAGTCTTACCTCTGGCAGTGACTGATAAATCTACAGTCCCGAGTTCCAGCACTATGTAACCAGTGCCTCATACCACCTCTGTCTCCTAGAGGGCAATTTTAAACCATGAACCAAATGCGAGGAAAAAGGAAACCAAACTCCCTCCCTATCAGGGAATTAAGAACATAGAAAATGCAAATGCTTCTGCCAAGTTGAGGAAGAAAAAAAGAATTTGCTACTTTCTTTGATAGAAGACATCTGTCTTGAAAATTGCTAAACTCAAGGGTGGAAATATTTATTTTAAATACCTTTAGATCCTCCAGATTCCATCTCTGCAGCCTTTTATGGCTTTGTTACAGCAACACATTTCCTCAACCAATAAAAACAAACAAGCGGTCGACAAAGACATGCATCTCAGAACGCGAGCAACTGCATCAAGCACTTGAAATTGTGCAGCCCAAGTATTTTTCTTGTGCTGGCTGGTTATGTCGTCAACCTGATGCCCTAGTGAAACTCCTGTTATGATTTACAGGTTATTATTCTGCTTTTTGTGGGGGGCTTTTTAAAGGGATCAGAATCAGCAAGGAAGCTTTCTGTCTGTGAAAATGCTCATCTTTATCTAGTGCTCAGTAAATTATAGGAGATACTTCTGAATTTTATAGAAGCTATTAAAATTTTGATTTTGTTTTAGTGGTGGTAGGATTTTAAAATTCAGTTCAGTTCCAGGCCCTTAAATAATGAAGACACCATTAGTGCATTTATTTGTTGAGTGAAAAATGTTAGCAAGCTCCTACCCCGCGCAAGGAGTTAGGCGGTACACACTGAAGAGGCATCTGAGGTGCCAATCCAGAGATACGTGGTCAGCAAGTCTGAAAGTTATGTTTTGTACTCAGTGTAATGTTTGTGGTGGCACAACGATGGGGTGAAAAGGAAATTGATGAATAGAGAAGGATTCTGGAATGGCTTCAAGGGAACTGAGTATGATGCAGGCTAGTACATCAGATCTTTGTAAAAAGAATATTAATAAACACAATCTAAAATATTAAGATCTGTAAAGACCACAAATGACACACTCTTTTGAAAGTAAAGCAATATTTTAATAGATATTAAACATGCTACTCTTAAAATTTGGCATATGCTGTATCCATTAATTTGCTATAATATTATATAGATAAATAAGACAAAAATAATATTGACATATTTAAAGTATAATGTATGTCTGAATTTCTTCCAACATTAAAAAGAAATGGAGTACATCATGAAGTAGATTTTGGCATCAACTCAGTAACACACATTTTATAAGGCGAGATTAAACGTACAACTTTAGGTAAATAGAGATAAGTAGAATTAATGACATAAGGCAATCAGTAGACAAGCTTGTCACATAATTCTGGTTTTGCTTGGCTTAACTGAGGAGGTACTTTCTGGTTTTACCTTGGCACACGTTATAAGATGGTCACATATCCTTTCTATTTATATTGAATTTTCTTCTCATACAGGACATGCTGCTAAAGAAAACAGATTTTTCAGCAACGGCCCATAGCAACAGTCCCTAAGAGGCATTGTTTTGGTTGAACGTGATTTTCTTAAAGAATTCTCTAAAGTATGAACAACTTGTTTTGACACAAGTTAATGAGTGATATTTATTTAGATTTAAATAAATGATGATTTATCATTAAAAAATACTCATGACTCTTACACCAATATGTTTAAACTTGTCAACTCTTTGAAGCCACTAATGATGTCAAACCTTATGCTTTAGAGTAGGAAGACTTTAGGAACATAGAACAATCTTAAAAAAAAAAAAAGCATTTTACCACTCTAACCCATCAGTGGACCTCTTAAGGAGTATGATCATGTTTCTCATATGCTAAGTGTTACTGTTTGGATTTGGAATGGCCCTCAAAGATTCACATGCTGTAGCCTTGGTTCCAATGCAGCTATGTTTAGAGGAGGGTCTTGGGAGCAGTGTTTGGCTCTTGAGGACTCTGACTTCACCAATGGCTTCATCCACTGATAGGTTCATAATTTGATGGCTACTAGGAGGTGATAGAAACCCAGAAGGTGTGGCCTAGTGAAAGAGGGTGGGACCCGTTGGGTGTGCTCTTGAGCCAAGGCTCCCCTTTCCTCCTCTTTCTTCTTCTCTTTTCTTCCCTCCCTCATTTCCTCCCTTTCTCCTTCCTGGTTGCCTTGGATGACCAGATTTTCTCACACATGACATTTCTGTTTCCCCAAAAGCCTACCATAGGATGTGCTGACCATAGCTTAAACTTCTGAAAGCATGAGTGAAGATAAGCCTTTCTCTAAGCTGTTTAACTGAGATATCACAGTGACAGAAAAATGACTAACTCAGTAACAGTAACATTCCAAATATTTTTGTTTGTTTGTTTTGGCAGGGCCAGGAATCAAACCCAGGAACCTCTGCACACAAGAGACAAACATTTTATCACTAATTTATACCCCCAGAACTGAATAGTTTTTTATGTTTTGTCATTTTTATTTCTTCAGGAAGAATGAAAAGGAAAAAGGATGCAATATCTTGGCACTTTTTTAATTTTTGTTTTTGTTTTGTCCCTTCTAAGGGGACTGGATAGCATCAAATTACTGAATGGATACTGTGTGCAAATCTGAATGCTCTACTCAATTCATCTTGCCCTGAGCAAGAACAGAAAACTCAAGACATTAACAGTCATTTTGCTTTCTGGATCATCCAGTATTAAGGGCACTTAGGGTGAAACCTAAGAAGAAGAGGTCCTCCTTGACATTTTTTTCAACTAATAAAGAAAAAACTCAACCAACTTCCTGGGATTAGAGTTAAATGCTAGGTAACAACTTAACAGAGATTTGAAAATTCATAGACAGATCATGGCAAGTTCAGGCCGCCTCCGGCTCACACCTGCGGTGGAAGACTTCTCAGGCTTCTTCTATTTCTCAGTAGGAGAGGAAGTGTTAAGCCAGACTATAAATCTGAGGGCTTGAAAAACTCATGCTTCTCTCCAGACAACTTCCCAACCACTGTGGTTAACACTGAACTAGACCCTCTAATGCAGGACAGGGAGGTCTTGGGAGGTCTTCTGCCCTCTGTTTTTATCCCACACTTCTACTTGAGATCTTCAGGAAGAATGCTCTGTCTAGATATATAGATATATTTTTTTAATTTTAGGGAAGGGTCTACAGGGTGTTCAGGCTCTCACTACAAGATCAAACTCATAGTAATCCACCTGTTTACAGCCTCCTAAGGGCTGGGATTACAGGTGCACACCACCATGCCCAGTCTCAATTGATGTCTCAGGAAGCCCTGGAAGTTGGGCTGGCAGGGCAGGCCAGGGATTGAACCCCTAGCCCCTGCCCCTGCTTACAGGCACTTTAATCTGCTGAGCTATTTGGCCGGCGCCTGTCTAGGTATATTCTCATTAAACTAGTAACCTTTTAAATACATCAAATTAGTTGTTTCATTTATTCACTCCTTATTTATTTATTTATTCATTTACTTGGTACAGGGTCTCACTATGCAGCTTGGACTCTGATCATCCTGTTTTCAGCCTCCCCAGTGCTGGGATCACAGGCATGTGCCACCACGTCTGGTCTCTGTGGCCCACTTAGTGTGCCCAGGGGCAGGCTGGTACAGCATGGGGTGTCAGGAATTGAACCCAGGTCCCTACACTCGCCTAAGCAGGCACTTAGTCCACTGAGCTATCTCGCCGGCCCTTACTTGCTCCCTTTTTACTCTCTCCTGTAGCTGGATTTTACTAAAGCTAAGATCTTTAAAAATGTATGTTCAAGTGCCAAGAAATACACTAAGCAGTTGGATACAGCCTTACAATACAATGGGTATTAGTAATAATGATCAGCCTGCAAAGGGAAATATGATTTTTATTGCGCTGAGTGTAACTGTCTGATGTTAGGAATTGGCATTTCTTTGGGAGAAACCTATTATAAGGATGTTCTGCCAAGATAGAGGAAGGAGGAAATAAGAACCACACCCTAGGAGGACTGTATAGAGGTTTTAAAAAGACACTTTTAAAAATAGCTTGTCTGATGATAGAATCCATTGACCTTAAGGAATATTTCCTAATCTTTCTGCCATGAGGTGTTAGTTTCCAAATTTATATGGCCATCATCCTTACAGTAGCCCCATTTCTCTCTTTGAGGATTTCCCAGATTCTGTTCCCAGTTCTGCTGCTGAGGGGGAGGATATTTTCCATGTTTTCTGCCCAAGGTGCTTGGAATCAGGATCACAATTATATAAAATACCCTGATCCTTGCCTTTTTCTACACCTTACAAAAGTACAGAAAAGTCTGTCTTATTTGGCTCTCATGATTTTTCTTCAGCACACTATTATCACTGACAAGAAGAGATTGTTCTTTTGAATAAGCATCACTTGTAATTTTAAAATGATTTGCCAGTTAAAGTCATAATTATTATTCTCTCAATTGCCAGAGAAGTGGATCCTGAATCTCAACTGATAATAGCCTGTGTTCTAATATGTTTGAATCACAGAGAAAGGGCAAAGGAAAAATTGATTTCTGACCTTTACCAGTTTCCCTTGATGGATATATATGGACCAAAAATATATTCTGAAATTCTGGAAGCTCTCTGCTTTAGTCTATTTGGGCTGATCTACAGAAATGCCATGGAATGAATAGCTCAAAGAACAGAATTCTACTTCTCAGTTCCAGAGTCTGAAAAATGGAAGGTCAAGACACTGGTAGGTTTGATGAGGTCCTATTTTCTGGTTCACAGTCAGAACCCACTTGCATTGGAGAATAGAAAAGAACTCTAGTCTCTTAACCCCTTTACAAGTGCAGTGACACCACTCACGAGATCTCCACGTGAATGATCTAATCATGTCATGATGTTACAATCCTCTATGAATAGAATGAGAAAAGCGCACAGTTTTAATAAGATGAGAGAGAGAGAGAGAGAGAGAGAGAGAGAGAGAGAGAGAGAGAGAGAGAGGTTAACTGTTTCTAAGTACAAATGAAAGTCTGTCTAATCGGCGGGGCCTGAATGAGCTGCTACTGCACAGGAGCCTGCCCCACTTACCTGGACACACATCTAGGTCAGCACAGAGCCTTTGGTGGTGGATTGGTGTGTGCACTTACTAGATGCTTTGAACACACATTCTGTTTTTAGTTGTGTGGCGTCTCTAGGAATAGAATAAAGATCCCTCTTCCAATAATAACTTTAAAATCTATCAAAATTGTATACAGTCAATAATGATAATAAAACAGTACAAAGTCTGTGATCCCGCTCTAGTTTTTGTAAGTCAATCCATTTATAAATAAATACATTAATTAGGGAAATCATTTAGCGATAGAGTGTTATTACATCAATCATTTAGAAGAGAAAAATTAATTTCATATATTAAATAAACAGGAGCTAATTTAGCTTCTTGAACATAGGTACAAACCCTAAAATGAGTTTCAAAGCAGGGTAGGATCTAGAGTTCTACAAGCTCTAGCCTAGCACAATAATGGATTCATGCAATTTTTTTTTTAATAATATAAAATTACCTGAAATATATCACTATTTCTACAAAGTAATGTAGATGTCTGTGATTTTTTTTTTGTTAAACATACATTGATGAGGATTATTCATGAAATAATCTTTATGTCATATTGATAACACTTTATTTTATGGAAAAAAGATAAAATTTCACAGCAAAATAATATGGGAATGACAGTTAATGCATTACTTGTTATCTTTATTTTATTTTATTTTATTTCATTTTTGCAGACAGGGCCATTCATTGCGAGGCAGTCAGCAGTGGCCTAGGCCTAGAACTGTAGGTTGGCTTTCTTCTGGGCCTGCACCTCCAGGACGCCCTCCGTGTAGTCCTCGTGAGTTCAGCTCCGTGGCTCCCCTGCGCAGGGCGATCATGCCCGCCTCCACACACACGGCCTCGCACTGGACCCCATAGCAGTCATCGGTGCAGCGGGCCAGCTCCTCATAGTTCACTTCCCTGCTGATGTTCATCTTCCGAGAGGGGATCTGCATGATCCAGGCCCGGGCCTCCTCATTGGCCATTGGGAACTCGATCTTTCTGTCTAGCAGCCTGAGCAGAGCAAGGCAAGGTCCAGGATATCCCCCTGCTGATGGCTGCAATCACCTTGACTTGGGTGTTGGGCTGGAAGCCGTCCAGCTGGTTCAGGAGCTCCGGCGTGGTCCTCTGCACTTCCAGGTCCCCAGCCTTCTCGCTGTCAAAGCACTTGGTGTCAATGGCATCCAGCTCGTCAATGAAGATGATGGACGGTGCTTTCTCCTTGGCCAGCGTGAAGGCATCCCGGACCAGCTTGGCCCCATTCCCGATAAACAACTGTACCAGCTGGGGCCTGGCCAGCTTCAGGAAGGTGGCCTTGGTCTGTGCCGAACAGGTCCAGACCAGCAGCGTCTTCCCAGTCCCCAGTGGCCCATACATCAGCACCCCCTTTGGAGGCTGGATCCCCAAGTTCTCAAACTTCTCCTTGTGGTTCATAGGCAAGACAATGGCCTCCACCAGCTCCTGAATCTACTTGTTCAGCCACCAAAGCCACTGTGCTGCTTTGTGGATCTCTCGTCCACCTCCATGGCCTTCATGCATGAGTCGTACCCTGTAGACAGGGTCTCCAGGATCAGGCAGGAGTCTTTGTTCACACCTTTAGCTTTTCAGCATCCACCAACCCAATCACAGGCAGGAAGTACGTCTGGTGCGTGGAGTACAGTGCGTGATCACTTGCCCTTCCCCTGGCAGTCCATGTCAGTACTGGCACCATCTTCCTCTCGGTCACTGGGGTCAATGTCCAGCAGCTCAGTGACACTGGAGATGAGATCCGGCAGCATCCTGTTCACTTTGGTTTTCTCACTGTTCTCTTTGATCTTGTCTTTCATGGCTTGAAGTTCACGGGTGACTCGCAACACTTCGCTTTTCATTCTCTTGATCTTGCTGTCCAGCAGCCGTGTGTGCTGGATGATGTCCTCTGTGGACATCTTGAGCACCTCCTCCCCGATTCCACCTTGCTCGGCTTCATCCCCTACTTGCTATCTTTAAAGTACTTGCTCAGGGTACAAGATATGGCATAATTTCTCCAATCGATATTAGCACACACCTTTTAAAAAATGATTTAAGAGACACTAAAAGTATCACTGACTTGCATTTTTTCTCTTTTCCCTACAGTCCTTTCCCCTTTCCCCCATTGTAGTTCCTTTTTTCTTTTTTTTTTCATTCTTTCTTTCTTTTTTTTTTTTTGGCAGAACCAGGGATTGAACTCAAGCCCTTGCGCTTGCCAGGGAAGCGCT
>NDGM011028948.1:0-16841 GCA_002564305.1 Octomys mimax
TGTACAGTAATTTTGGGAGTATGGCCATCTTCACAATGTTGGTTCTTCCTATCCAGGAGCATGAAGTATCTTTCCATTTTCTAAAATGGAATATATATCTTAAAGAATTCTTTGAAAGTCTTTTTTTGGTGATAACAAAGTTAAATGAAACCAAACTGACTCTGTTCTTGAACAAGACTCCCTAAAATAAAGTCTTCCTAAGGATTCCTCCTTGACAGATATATCATCCTGCAGTGGCCACTACAGCTGCTGGAGAACTTACAGTTCCCCTGGGCCAGCCTTCTCCCTTCCTGCTCCTCGCTCCTGTACTCTCAGCCAATTGAGCCAGTTCCAGCCACCAGCTTCTGTTGCCAGCCCCCTACCAGTCAGCCATTGCCTGCCTTCTGTCACAGAGGCCTTCTCCACCAAATCCTTCTGCTTTACAGCTGCCCTTACATGCCTGCCCTGGTCGGATGGCATCATTAACACCCACTTGGGATGACTGTCACCAGCTCCTTCTGACTGTCCAACATTGAGAAGCACTGCCCAATTTTAATAGTAGCTGAGAACTGGCTGGAGGAGAAGTTCCTGCTTTCACTGGCCATCCCGATAGATGGGCAACCTTTACCTTTCCAAGGAACTGCCACAACTGGGATTACAACAATGTAGAGAGAAACAAAGCAATTCACAGAGACCATTAAGTTCTTCTACAAGGCAAATTTGGGGGCTAAAAGCCATCAATATGTCAAAAGTTACTTTTGCTACACAGAATCTTCATAAAAGCCCTTCAGACTTTCATGAGAGACTCTGTAATGCCTACAGGGTTTACATTCCATTTGAGCCTGAAGCTCCAGAAAGTCTATAGATGGCAGATACAACCTCAACTGCACAAAATGGACCTGAATACCACAAGAAATTCCAGTCTTATAGATGACCACATCCTCTGGTCAAAAACCAATATAAAAGAGCTAGGGACACTAGAAAAATAAATACCCAATAAAGATAAGGATTTTTAAATACTTCAACCTAGATCAGATGATAACCCTTTCACCAGTCTTATAGGCTCAGACTGGGCCAGACCAGGTTCCTTTCTTCAGCTGGGTTACTGGGAACTCAAGTCCATGTCCACATGGGGGCCAACCCCATGACTTTCCTGGTAGACAGTAAAACAGATCACTCTGTAGTTATCTAAACTATTGCCCCTGTATAAGGAAAAGGTTACCATCAACAGGGCAACTGGGACTTCTGTCTCTCGCCCTTTCTGCTAGGCACAAACTTTCAGCTTGGGAGTACATCAGGTTACACATGAGTTGCTCTGCTTACTGGAGTTCCCAATCCCAATCCTGGGCAGCGATGTCCTATCTAAATTAGAGGCCACCATTACCTTCTCTCTGGGACAATCTACTTCTCTGTCCCTCCAGCTGCACAACATTTCTTATTTGCTGTTATGGTCCCACAAAAAGGAAAATGGCAATTGATAGACACACAGATAAAACCAACACTAAAATTATCGAGACTCCCTGAACTTGGGCCATCAGCCATCTACTTCTGATTGTGAATCATCCCAGGAAAACCCCTGCCTGCATCAAGATGTACTCCATGACAACTAGAAGGCTCAACTAGAAATTCAACCACATATCCAGGAGCTTCAAAACTGCATAATACTCACAAACTATCAAACACCCTGAAGGATTTAAAAATCACTGTCTTTGGATAAGCCCTCAAATTTGGTTTCCTAGCACAGAATATGGCTGTGTCCTCCTCCAATACATTGGTGATCCTCCTCTGGCTAATTACACCTAAACTTCTTGTTAGAAAGGCACAAAATCTCTGTACAACATCTCACAAAAACTGGCAAAAAGGCATAGATCTTCAAGTAAAAGTCAGATATCTGGGATTTGACTAAAATCAGGGACATCATGACCTTAAACTGAAAAAAGCTCATCTGCCCCATGCTAGTCCCAACCACAAGAAAATAAAAGAACTCCACAAATTCCTTGAAACTTCTGGCTTCTACAGAATCTAGATCCCTGAGTTCATAGCAAAAAGTTAAGACTTCTACACAATGGCTTGTCTAGAAAAGACTCTGACACTTCTAACTAAAACCCAAAACAAGAAAAAGCCTTCAATGACATTAAAAATGCCCTCTCGATAGCCCCAGCCTTGGTAATTCCATATATAACTCACCCATTCAACTTGTTTGTTGATAAATGATATGTAGCTTTAAAGATGCTCAGACTGTAGGCTCCTTGAAGTGCCCAGTGGCCTACCTGTCAAAACACTTGGATGCAGTTGCTAAGGGATTTTCCCCTTGCCTCCACACTCTGGCAGCCACTATCCTTCTGATTAAGAAAACTGACAAGCTCACCATAGGCCAAGACCTAACCATCCAGATGCCACATGCTGTATTGAACCTCCTGAATAACCGTGGACATCTCTGGCTCTCCAAAACTTGAGCCACCCAGTACCAAGGACTCTTATGCAAATTCATCAACTTACTTTCCAAATGATTAAAACTCTAAATCCAGCCACCTTTCAGCCCATTGAGTTTGGCTGCCCCCAGCCCCAGCCATGACTGTCTCACTTGGACTGATGAGGTTTTGCTAAACAGCCAGATCTGGAGATAGAGTCCTTGGCTGACGCTGAATATATCCTGCTTATGGGTGGAAGTAGCTTGGTCAAAGATAAAAAATGCTAGGCTAGATATGTTTTTGTTAGCATGGAAGAGGTGCCCCTAGCTGGGTCTTCTCCCCCAAACTGGTCTCAATGAGCTGAACTGTGGGCTTTAATACAAGCTCTCAACTGGGCTAAGGAAAAAGGTAAGCATACACACAGATTCAAGGTAGGTTTTTGCCACCGTTCATGTCCAGGGAATGCTATACAAGGACCATGAACTTCTGACAGCAGAAGGAAAACAAATTAAAAACAAAGATGAAATGTATCAACTTTTGACTGTACTTTGGAAACCTAAGAAAGTTGCTATTATCCATTGTAAAGACACTAAAAAGTAAAGGACACTTATTCTTGGCAACCACCAAAACAGATGAAACTGCCAAATTTGCAAGACAAAGCTTTAACTGGGGGACAAATGATTTAGTGCAGAATCTGAAAGCCCTATATGAAATACCCTCTTAACCTCTCCTCAGTCTCCACTGCAGGCCCCTGCACTACTCCAAGGAAAAATTAAATGGTCACAACAAGAAGGGGCCTATGTGGGCCCAAACAGTGTTTAGACTTTACCAAACAATCATACTCTAGTTCCACAGGGTTGGGCCTATGCCTAGACAAAATGCCATCATGTCATCACACATGAAGGAAAAACTGCCATAAATCAAATTCTAAGCCATTACTACTATATTCCAAAGTTATCTTCCATCTAAGCCACTACTATTATATTTTGAAGTTATCACCTCTGTTAGTCAGAGATGTTAAATCTGTGTGAGGACTGAACCTTCATCTGGACCGAAACCCCCACCAAGGATCCAACATGCTGGGCCTTCCCTTTTTGAAGACCCATAACTAGTTATAGAAGTAAGGTCATATACTTGTCTGCACTTATTCTGGGTGATGGAAGGCATTTCCTACCAGAACAGAGAAAGCCACTGTAGTCTGTAGAGAAATTAAGCCCCAGATATGGGCTGCCCCTAACTCTAGGCAATAACAAAAGACCTGCATTTGTGACTCAGAAACTGACTAAAGAATTAAAAATCAGGTGGAACTTACATACCACATGCAAGCCACCAAGCTCTGGAAAAGTTGAAAGGATATATAGGACTTTAGCTCAATGTTGACTAAATATCACCAAGAACTCAAGCACCATGGGTAGGTTTGCTTCCTATGGCCCTCCTCAAGGTCCAAAGATCACCAGGGCCCTAGGATATATGCCCCTTGAAGTCTCATATGGAAGACCTCTACCCATAAATAGGGTTCTCCAGGGAGATCTGTGACAGCTAGGTAACATATTTCTGCAGGAACAACTTTCACAGCTAGGGAAAACCTTTTCTCTGATACACAAGAATATAGTTAAAAGGGCAGTCATTCCCACAGGGACCTACATACATATTCAACCCAGAGGACTTAGTATAGGTAAAAGATTGAAAAAATGAACCCCTAACAGGTTTGTAAGATTGGACAAATAATTGGACATTGATGTTTGTTTTAAATAAACCTTAATGTTTTCTTGAAAAAAATAAAATAAATTAAAATAAATAAAAAAATGAACCCCTATAATTAACAGGGGCCTCTTGTTCATTGTTTTGACCACTTCTGCAGTGATAAATGTTTCTTAGATCCAGCATAGGATCCATCACTCATGGATCAAGAAAGCTCACTCAGACAATTTCTGAGAAGCCTACCCAGATGGGTCAACTCTAGAGACAACCCTGAGGAGATGACACACTTAAAGCACTGCTCTCAACACCCTGGAAGCTGACAGGTCAATGCATGGCTGAAGATTGGAGGGATACCATACACCAGAGCACTTGCCCTGATGGATTCATGCTCTGCTACCTGGTTTGCTTTCTGATCACTTTCCTCCTGCTAATCACAGTATTTGGCCTATGATGCTGGGCTGTGTCCCTAGATGTTCGGGAATTCTCCCATCAGGTCATCTTTGCTCTCTTCTATATTGTGTAACCATAGAACTGAGTACTCTAAACTGCCTTTCTTATAGTTATAATGGCTGCCATAACTAACTGGTATCTGTTCCTGCTGAGCCTGATTGGTCCACACATCTACTAGGCAAATTTAGGGCAGTGGGGATTACAAACCCAACTTTATGGCACTGACCCCATAGTGCTTGATTCTCAACCAGACCAGATGGGTCCCCTCTCTGTCTAAAGTGTATTTGTATTTTGATACATGCCCAATTCAATCCAAAATTCCAGATCAGGACAGCCATGACTATCTTGTAGGATGTGGAAGATTAAAATGAAAATGAGAGTATCAAGCCATCAACAAACACATCCATCTTGAATGGCACCAAAAAAAAAGCTACAAGAGCAAGGGCAAAACAGATGTCACATTCTGCTTTAGGTGGGACTGCACTATAGACTTTGAGGGAGGGGAGCGTCTCCAAATAGCCTTCTGACTCAGCTCCCATCCGATCTAAACTGCCAGCAGGCAGTCTGTAATCTCATAAAATGCACTATTAAGAGCTCCACCCATCAGGAATGGGAGTCTAGTCACCAGATGAGCATCTGGATAAATGGGAAGGAGTTGGGTCTATTTACTATCCTGAAAATCATGAAAGTTTGGGCTCTTCCAACCCACATCAAAATCCCTGCCCTGAAGCCACCTTTGTTCCCAGTGGTTTCTGCACCTGTGACTAATTACACAGAGTCCCACATATGCCCATTAACCTCACCAAAAGCATGACCCAGTGGTACTGCCAGTTTTGGCCAGGATAGCTATAGTGAGAATTACGGCCCTTGGTGCCCTACCCTTGGTGTGGGCCAACAGCAATACTTACAGTTAGGCACCCAAATAAAAGATTCTTACAGAAGTTCAGATAACTCTGGGTACATTACAGGACCAACATGATTCTTTTGCTGTGGTAGTCTGCCAAAACACAGAACTCTAGATCTCCTCACTGCTCAACAGGAAGGCACTTGGGTATTTTTAGAAAAAAAAATGATGCTATTATGCTAATAAGTCTGGTTTTGTTAAGAAAACTGCCTGCTAGTTACAGGAACAAATAAATGAGCAATCCCATGACAGGGAGATGGGCTCCTATTGGTGGAGCTTCCTGGGAAACTGGGAGCCATGAGTAGGGGCTCTATTGAGACCACTAACTGTCTTCCTCTTTACATTTCTAATAGGATCCTGCCTATTAAATTGGCTCACCTCTTTCAATACAAAGCAAACAAACAGCATCAACCTTCAGATGGCTCTTGGAGGAGGTCCCTCCTAATAGCCCTAAAAGCCATCTCTGGAAATGATTTTTCCAATTAACTAAAAAGAGGGGGAAGTGAAGGTGGAAATTAAAATTGTAAATGAAAGCCCATTCATCCTTCAGCAACCCATGAGATCACTCAACCCTCCAATCATATATGCCAAATCTGTCAACATATCTCCCTACTCACTTTCCCTTTAAAAGCTCAAAGAACCCTACTGGATGGGGCTGTGACATTTTAGGAGAGATCCTGGTCAAAAGCCGACTGGTGTAATGATGTGCTTTCTTACCTTCTTAGTGTCATTTCTTCTCATTTTGGTCTGTTTTTTGGAACAGTTGCACACATGTGCAATTGCATCATTCAGGAGGCTGAGGCTAGAGGAATGCCACAAGTGGGAGGCTGTCCTGCGCTACATAGTGAGCTCTAGGCCAGCCTGAACTACAGAATGAGGTCCTGTTTCAAAAAAAAAATAAATAAGTGAATCTCTTTTTTTTGTAAGAGAGGGACAGGATCAGGTGGACACCAACAGAAAACAAATCCAAGGATCTCAGAGCTAGAAAGAAGAGATGTTTAAAGGGACTTCCAAAAGCCTAAGGTTTCCAGGCAGCAGCTGAGTTGATGCATTGTCAACACTATGAGTTCTTAAAGAGAAAATTAGAAAGAGCTGCTCACATTTAGAAACATGGTAATTCACACTCCCTCTCTGAGCACCAGCACTGCTGAGATCAGTGAGCACAAATCTGTAGTCATCCAAAGCATGGTTCCCTGGGATTAAGTGCAGAAATGAAAGGCACCTGAATGTCTGCACCTCATGGTTGATGCTGTGGTCATGGATACACTGTGGTTCCCTGGTAAAAAATGGTCACTTGGGATGATATATCAATAAAGGCACCATGAGACTAGAGACTTTAAGCAATCTTTGCAGTGTTCCAAAGTAAGATTACAGTGAGACTGAGGAGCTAATCAGTGAAAGAATAATAGGCGGGTGAAAAGACAAAAGACTTCCAAAGAGGCAGAAATGAGAGCCTGAGCACTTTGAGGTGAGAACTGCTTCGAACAAGAGAATATATCGAGATCAAATACAACAATGAGTACCACGGCTGATCAAGTCATTGACACTGATGAGTAGGAATAAAATGGAAAGAATTGTGAGTATTGAAATAGTTAAATATAAAATAAGAAAAATTTAGAAAGACACTGGCATGGAAAATAATGAAAATCTTCCTGAAGCAGCAGAATGTAAATAATTCAATACCCTACTCTGAACACATGGGCCATAATGAGGAAAGTGATACCACATGAAGCCAAAAGATGACTACAGCAAGGAGAGGTGGAAAATAGCATCAAAGCCATGTTAGTCTTTTTTTTTTTTTTTTTTTTTGAGTAGAATATTTACTGGGGAAAAGAAAGCTTCTGTCTGAGAGAGAGGGACATAAGGGAACCCGAGCAAGTTGCACTGCTAGCCATGTTAGTCTTAATGCAAGAGTGTTGAACTAAATAACGTTCAGCTTTCTTTGAAATCCAAAATCTCACACTGAATTATGCTTCACAGGAGGAGAAATTACTGAGGGATGATGAAGACAACGCTCTTAAGGCAGCAGTGGGATAAAAATTTAGCCCTTCTTATGAGCTCTGAGAATGAAAGGAAAACATTGGTGTAACTATTAACCTCCCACTGTAGTAATGCAAAGCAACTTTAGTCATTAATTAACTGATGAACATGTCTGTTTTCCAATAAACTATTTATAGATGAGAGGTTTGAGTTTCATATAATACTTATGTCATGACATGTTTTTATTTTATACTTACTACCATTAAAACTATTCCAGGGCTAGCCAAATAGCTCAGCGGATTAAAGAAACTGCAAGCAGATTCAGGGGCCAGGGGTTCAATCCCCGAGCTTGCTGTGACGGTCCCATCCCCGGGGCATGCTGAAACAGCAATTGAGACCGGGCATGGTGGTTTGTGTCTGTAATCCCAGCTCTTGGTAGGCTGTAAACTGGTGAATCACTACAAGTCTGATCTAATACTGAGACCCTGAACACCCTGTAGACCTTCCCTAAAAATATAAACAAAACAAAACAAACAAAAAAAAAACATTCCTAGCTCATTGGCTGTATGGAAACAGGTTAGATTTGGTCTTCAGGGCCATACTTTTCAATCTCAGAGTCATGCAGTATGACAGAACGTGTTTCTATGTGCTGAGATACTAGAAAGCTACCAAGAAAAACTCAGAGAAATAGATTGTATGGGAGAAAAAAAATTGGATTCAAAAAATATCCACCATGGGCCAGCCAGATAGCTCAGTGGATTAAAGCGCCTGCTTAGGCAGACACAGAGGCCAGGGTTCGATCCCCATCGTGCTGTGCCTGCCCTGCCCCTGGGGAATGCTGAGAAGTCGATTGAGACTGTGTATGGTGGTGCACGCCTGTAATCCCAGTGCTTGAGAAGCTAAACACAGGAGAATCACTGTGAGTCTGATCTATACAGTGAGATCCTATAGACCCTGTACTAAAAAAAAATTTTTTAAATAAAAAAATACCCACCCACCCCCAAAAATAAAACTGCTAAAATAGTGGCTATGGATAAATTATCTATAAATGAATCATGATACTAAAACATATTAAATGTGGCTTCCAAACTATTTGATAGAGATGAGAACTAAAGATTCACGGGGCTCAGAAAATGACATTTGGAAAGTGTTTTCAGACATAGTTTCACCGGAACATGAGTTAACTGCATCTGAGATAATGAAGTCAACAAAGAAGGCTTCTATATCAACTTCAAAACATATCACTTAGTGATCAATAAACTGTCATGGATGATCTAATCAGGTCCACTTTCGGTTTAAGACTACCTAAGATTATTATCTCAGCTTGGGCCATTGAGAACTGGGAACTGAAGATGATTCGTGCATGTCCTGCCTCCACTTGTACAGACCATCGGGGCTACAGTCCCCGTCTGAGCTGCCTTGCCTGCTGATAGATGTTACAGATGGAATCAGGTAAGGGAGCTCGGTCATAGAGGCTGCAGCTTCCTTATGGACTAGTTAGCAAGTTGTGATAGAAATTAGCACAAGATATAAGCTTGTATTGCTTGAAATCTAAAGCGAGTTTGCTTCTAACCTGCTTCATTATCTTCCAGAGGCAAGAGGACTAAGAAATACCAACTGTCTTCTCACAGGCATTCAAACTCATGCTTTTAATTCTTCACTGCATTCCTAGCAAGTTAAGCATTACTATTTCCAATCCACAAAAGAGAACACCCAGGCTCAGACAATGTAGGTAAATTGGTCGAGCTTATACAGTTACTAAAACAGAATTCTTATGGGGTTTTTATCTGATTTTCAAACTCATGCCCTTATACGAAATCATACCGGCTCCCTGCACTTTTTAGATAATTCGCTAGTAAAGCAAAGAAATGCCGCCAAGCTGCTGATTTCCCTGTAGTCTCCAGCACTCTGTAATACACACACAGAAGTATGACTGCCTTTGGGAGTCAGAAAATAAAAGATTCCCCCATGTGCTTTGTGACACCATTCCCTTTCTAATTTAATATCATCTTCTCACATTAAAAGAGGAATAGGTGCCCAAATTCAAAGCTATTGGAAGATATTAATTCAGATATAGTGTGTGAATGATTCAAATAGGCAGTAGGAACACGGGGTATTCATTCTTTCCATGGTTTCCAAAAAAGAGTCCTCAGAGATAAAATAAAAATTGTACAGTGTGATAAAAATGTCAGTTATTGAAGTAAAAAGTACAAACCAACTTTCTAACTGAAACATTTCTTTCAAGTGACAAATAACAAAGGCAAATCATGAAGAAATCTTTTTCTCTTTTTGTTCTGCTGCTTCTAGTGCACTTTGATTGACAGTATTAAGTTCATCAAAATATTTCCCACACAATCACTAGTGAGAAGATGTAACAACAGACAGAAAGAATGAATGAAGGAATACTCATCTGCAAGAGAAACAAGATCCTTAAAGTATTTCTACATTGAGAAGTACTGCTAAATGGGAAGTTAAAAACAAAATCAAACACACTTAAGAAACAATAATTTTTTTTAAAAATCCCTGCATGGACATCTACTAAATCTCATAACAATACTTATTGTAATTCATATTTCTCATATATAAAAATAATATAAAAATTATAATACATATTGTACACAAATGTGACCATAGGTTTTATATTTGAGGAAGAGGAGGAAGGAAGGAAAGAAAGAAAGTAGGAAGGAAAGAAGGAGGGAGGGAGGGAGGAAAAGAGGGAAGGGAGACAAAGAAACTATATTTTGATTAGTGCATGCCTTCAACACATAATAACTCCATTCATCTTGGGAAGCTGGTACATGTGCACCGCATATCCTAAGTCTTTTTACCTCCTTTTTCCTTCCCCTCCCTCCTCCCTCTCTTACCTACTTCTGAGTTCAGTTTTCAAAAGATTTTGATTTTTCTCCTTTATTATTAGCTGAATCGGATCTTTGAAAGTCAAATTATTTGTGCTTAAACCAGCAAAGCTCTTACAATGAGTTACTAACATATTCTTGCTTTACAAAAAGTGGCACTTTTTCCCCATTATTTGTGAACCCTAGCATATGAGGAGCTAGCACCAGTCAGGAGACCTGACAGAAAGCTCTCATAATGCTGTACACTGAGCTGTGACTTCAGGTGAAAGTGTTCGCATGCGTTTCACCGTGTCCCCTGAGTGCAAGCTTTGGGTCATTGTCCAGTTATTGCTACATATTTGAGCAAAGCAACATCAAAGAGCATTGTTTTGATTGAACGAGAAAGGACAAAGCGTGACACATTTGGGGACTTTACCAAGAATTAGTTGGAATCTAAGTGAAACATCAAAATGTAAAGAAAGAGAAAACACTGGTTTCATCTTTTCCTTGCTATAAATAAAACTGAAGATTGTAAATTGTCATTAATTATATCTAAGCAAATATTTAATTTACATCTTAAAACATCCAAATGATTGACTTAAGGAAGAAAGGAAGATAGTATTCTACAGCAAAGTAGAATAGAGCTTAATTTGCTAAAGTAGAATAGAGCTTAATTTGCTAAATTCTCCTGTCCCACAGCCTGTGTAGCCATGAGTTCAAGACAAGACTTGCCTAAACCCACAGAAATAAGAAAATTCCGAAGGGCTGTTCAAGGGAGTGCTTCTGCTCCAGCTGGAATGGAGCAAGGGAGATAGTCGTGCATACAGCCTCCTTAACCTCCCCACTCACCAGAGATAAGGCCTCTTACCTTAGGCCAAAATTGCCCCACAAGGTATGATTTGATGTGGGGTGAGTATGAATGTAGAAAAATCCATTGTCTCTGACTTAGTTGAAAAATACAGCTTTCTTAACCTATGTGAAAACTTAGAAGAGGACTGGGTAACACCTGAGAAGTTATAAAACAATTATTTCCTTCGCTTTCTATTTCTTTATTGGACTTCAAGTTAATTTATCTTCCATAGAAACAGGTAAGCTAATATCAGTGCTAGAAGGTGCAAATGAAGCTAAATCTCCAAATATTGTAAGAATATGTATGGGTGAGTAATAATTATGACTTATTCTCTGTCATTAATACTTCCTAGCTTAGTCAGTCATGATTAAACCTTAATCAACTTGGAACAGAGCTATTGTAAATATAATAGATACATATACGGAATTAAACACTGAGTAAAATATGAGTAATGATTTTTATCAAAGAGGCAAGGTATAACTCATCTCTTCCTTTCTCTTTAGTAAATGACCCAAATACCATGCTCCTCCCACTCAAAGATTAAATCTAAAATATATTATCCTAGCAATCCATCCTTAGACCAAAATTATCCCAGCTCCATCCTTTCTACCAAGTCATCCTATTATATCCTTTGGATGAATTTTATATTTTTAAATGGGCAAGGGCAAATCTTGGAAATATTTCATCATTGTGGTAGCAGTAAATCTGTTTGGTGTAATTTTTTCTCATAATCATCTAGGTCAGTGTATAAATGAAACAGTATGTCTGGCAGCATTTTTATTGGTAGTATTTAAAGACGTTTCAGTTTACAAAAGCAATTTATATTTACACATGATTTATTTTTCTGATTGCTTGGAGGAATTTCTCAGGTTTCTGATTTTTCCAAGCAATATGGTGTTTATAACAAATCTCTTACAAGTCTACCACAGAAGCAAATTTTCTTAAATGGAAGTATTTTTCTCTAGTTTCTGTGGGCTTCTCCAAAACATTTCAGGAGTGAAATATGAGTGACGCAAAGCAAAATTGTGATTACAGATAATAAAATGGTATTACAAAGAAGTGTATTAACGCTGATACTTAATTTATTTCTCCGCTCTGTAGAAGGGTTCTGGATACAAATGTCCACATGTACTACTAAAGTTCACTATTTCTTGCTTTGTTTTTTCAAAAACAAGAATAAGTAATATTAAGAAAGAAAGTCAATTACTTTTGCATATGAGTAATACTTAATAGAGCCAAACAGAATTTACATTTTCTAATACTTTGATATTGAAACTAAAAGCTGTTCCTACTCTACAACTGAGTTGTAATGTTTTTGTTGTATTATTCAAAATAGTAATCATTTGAACAAGAACATTTTAAATATTTCTATACTTTCACATTTTTCTAAAAGTTCAATAATTTAAAATGCATGGGAGCCAGGTGGGCAATATTCCCAGCACTCAGGAGGCTGAGGCAGGAGGAGTTTGCCAACATTTTAAGTGCAGCCTGGGCTATAAAGTGAGTTCAAAGCTACCCTTAATTACATAGTGAGACCCTGTGTCAATAAAAAAGAAGGCATGGGAAATTTTGCCTGTCCTTTACCAAAAAAGTATAAAATTTTTTTAAAAATAAAGAAAATTCATGTACATCCTCTAGTTATAAGCTTTTGCTGATATAAAACATGTTAATAAATAACTAATAATTCGTTGAGAGAAAACAGATACATACACTCTAGAGTGGAATATTATATTCCCAACAACTTTCTTTAAAAACAACCTTAGCATGAAAAATCAAAATTTTCATAGCCATATCATGATTACATATTTTGAAATGTGTACGTTTCTTTTACTTACACCTTTTAAATGTACATTGCTGATTTTCTTACTCAGATAATTTCTAAACTTGTTACTGGCCTTAAATTTTTCTAACTTTTATAAGGAGTTAGGAAATTGATTTTATCTGGTAAATCTCAAAGCTACATTCTAGGGTGCTGTGGAAAGCTGGAGATTTCTTTATAACCACTGAAGCCTTTCCTAAGAAAGTTTGGATTTTCCAGTATGTGTTTGTCTGCTAAGCAGAAGAACTCCGGGACTTCCAGATTCCCTGGTCCTGGTTGTCTAAAAGTCTGTCCAGGGACCCCGCAGCCCACAGGCAGGAGCATGCTCCTCGGTGAGTTCATTCCAGAGAAGCTGACAGGAGGCCAAGGTTTCTCTGTGAACAGTGTACAGCAGAGAAACTTATTTCAGTCCTGAAAGGGATGGTTTTCAAATGTTGTGTACTCTCTAAAGCAACTTGAAGGTCTCTATGCAATCTCTTACAGAAATTTAAGGAGACAAGACAAGTAGCACTTAATATTTTCCAAAACGTGAATTATCAAAAATTAGGTAATTTCCAACTTGTTTTATTTATTTTCTTAATTGAAAGATAACAATATACGTTTTCATCATGTACAACATGATGCCTGGAAGTGTTCATACAGTGTGGAATGGCTAACTCTAAGGAATACATTACCTCATACTTATCACTTCTGTGGTTACCATCCAGCTAATTCTGGTAGTATGTACCATTTACAATAGAATTATCCTGTGATTTTAAATGCATTCTATATCTGTACCAAAATGATTAGATTTCCTGTCAAAAATCTTTTTAAAATTTCATAAAGGAATTTTTATTTTTGTACCTCTCTTTGTTTTGAATTCATTCTTCTATATCTCACTAGAGTCATCTTAATTTCATAAAATTTTATTCATATAATGTATTTCATTATTCCTGAAAGGCTTTTAGTGATTCCTTTGTTTTGCTGTTTATAGCAAAAATAAAAATTGAATTTAATTTTTTTAATTTTCTAAAATTGATTCCAAATATTTATATATATATATTTTTTCAGAACCAGGGATTGAACTCAGGCCCTTGTGCTTGCCAGGGAAGCACTTGTTCCATGGAGCCATCTCCCTGGTCCCCTATTTCTAAATATTTAAAGATATATCTCTTGAGTAATATAATTATTAACAAGAAACATTTTATCAAAATAGACTGCCTAACATACATTATTATGTTAATATTTAGATATTGATAAATATATTAAAAACAGAGGAAGAGAGCTCAGTGAGATGATAGGCTTGGATTTGTCTCATAAGTCTGTACAAAAATGTTAGTTATTGCTAGACTGAGTAGATTCAGTATTTCTTAAAATTGTTTACAGCTTAGGGTCAGGGATGTAGTTCAGTGGCATAAACGCCTGCCTGGCAAGCACCAGGTCTTCAGTTTGATCCCTACAAAAAATTAATAATTTTACAATTTTAGATTGCTATTACATGTGTGCAGTACGTGATGTTTGCACTCCTTGTGGGAAGTTGGTGTGTGCACATTAGTTCCTTCCATGCCCCCCACTTTTTTTTGCTGGCCAGCTCAGCCCTGGGGGCTAGTGCAGCATTGGGTGCCCAGGATCCGCGGTCCCTGCATGCTCGCCTAAGCTTGCCTAAGCAGGCACTTTAGACCACTGAGCTATCTCACCAGCCCCTCCATTTGTTCTGTACATGCTTGCAGCACATAAAGTTTACATCCCTTGTATGCAGTAAGTGTACAGGTACATAGCACATCTTAACTCTTTCTTTTGTTCTTATTCCTCCCCGTTCCAATCTCTTGATTCCCTTTCCCTTTGAGAAAGATCTACTTTCCTGCTTCCTATTGTCTATCTTTTATTTTGCTCCTTGTTTTTATAATGGATTTCTCATATAAGAAAAACCATGCGATATTTAAGCTTGCACATCTGATTTATTGTACTTAACATTATGGTCTCAAGGTGCTCCTATTTTCCTACAAATGACTCAAACTTACTTTACTTCATGGCAGAATTAGTACTCCACTGTATGTAAATACCACATTTTCTTTATCCATTCTTCTGTTGATGTACACATAGGCTGCTTCCTAGATTTAGCTATTATGAAGTGTGCTGCTATCCACATGGGTTTGCACGCATCGCTGTAATATGATGCAGTCTCAATATTATTTTAATTTATATTTCCCTAATGGTCATCAGTGTTGAGCAATTCTTCATGTACTTATTGGCCATTTGATTGGCAAATGATTCAACTTCTTCTGTGATGTATCTATTGCTTGCCAATTTTCTGATTCGGCCTTTTATTTGGGGGAATCTGATTTTTTTGTATATTTTATATGTTTTAAATATGAGCTTTTTATCTGAAGAATGGCTGATAAATTTGTGTTCTTATTCTGTGGATTATCTTTTCACTCTATTGGTTATCTTTTGTTGTAAAGAAGTTTTTTAATTTGGTATAGCCTCATTGGTTGATTCTTGGAACTATTTCCTGTGCAACTGATACTGTATTCAGAAAGTTCTTGCTTAAACTTCTGACAAGAGTTTTACCTATTTTGTCGTTAAGCAGATTAAGTATTTCTGTTTTAACATTTAGTGCTGTCACTTCCCTAGTTGTGTTAATTCCTGGGTATTTAATTTTTCTTCTCAGTATTTAGGATGGCATTTTTCCCTAATTTTTTTCACAATGAGTTCATGGTTAGTGTACAAGACCACTAGCAACTTTTTGTGTTGATTTTGTATCCTGCTGCAACACCGAATCTAATTATTAATTCTAGGAATCTCCATTGCTTTGCTACTGATAGCTTTTTATAATTTAGTTAGCATTTATTTCTTCTACCCCTAACCAGATAAGTTCATAACATAATTCAGTGTGTTTAGTACAAAAGGCTTGAATATAAAAGCCCAAAATCATGATTTCAACTATTAATTCTACACCTAACTGGCTGTGTCTCTCTGGAAAAATCACTACACTTCTTTGAATCTTTGTTTTCTCTTTCAAAGATTAGAAAAATATACTATTTCTCAAAGGAGAATGACATGATTTGAAGTAAATATACATAGTTGATTTATTAGACACATTGTTTACCAAGAAAAAATAATTATCATACTAAACTAATAATCTTTGAATATAATTTTTCATAAAGTATCCAAAGTATTTTAGGTCTTTGTTCCAAACAGAATCTGTTAAGTACCTATCAAATTATCAAATACTAGATATTTTAAAGCCCATAAGCCTCGTACAGGAACAAATTAAATTTGAGAGGTAACAGATTAGTTACGATAACTATAATTCTGCTGAGGTCTGGCGTTATACAATTTTGTGAAAAACAAATGGAAATAAAAGGGAAGGGAAGAAACAAGGAAGGAAAAGGGGGAAGGGAGAAAGAGACAATAAGGATACGTATTTCTGTGTCATAAGTTCATAAAATGACATGGTCATGGAAGGCAAATATAAACCGCATAAGAAAATCTCAAAGCAAGTTCAGGCAAATGATTTAACTAAGCACTCATGGATAGATGTTTTAATGGCAGAATACCAATTATGCAAGTCAGGCTTTCCTAACTCCCATAGCTAAGTAATGTGGAAATTTGATGTAATTACTCAGGCAAGATGGGCAAATAAATCTTACTACAAAACACAGAGAACTGAGTTGCGTACTGGTACTGGCTATCTCCACAAACCAAATTATCTGGGCAATCTATTCCCCTCCTTCCCACATTACCTATGTGACTAGTCAATTCAAGGGCTGTATTTTTATTTAGGAAAATTTACTGAAAACAAATGTCCTCCAAATAAATGGAAATTTTTCAGATTAGTAAATAATTCATCTTTTAAAGAGGTCATTCAGTATGTCCATTTTGTATCTGTGTATTCAAAGTGTTTAGGATAGATATATAGTTACATTCTCTT
>NDGM011028964.1:0-11690 GCA_002564305.1 Octomys mimax
GGGTAAGAAGGAAGCCAGCCAATTGGCCCCTGAATCTGGTGCCAACCGGCTGCACAGCTCCTTCCCTAGCCCCAGGCCTGAAGGACCAGATAGGACCTTTGTCTTCAGCCGGAGACCTCCCCATGCCATAGCTCAAGGCCTCATCCTCAGGGCCAGCAGTTGTTAGCTTCCAGCTCTTCTCCAGAGTCTCCACCAGTGCGCACAGCCAGGAGCCTTATGCTCTGGAGTTTGGGCTAGCCGGTCATCCAGGTCAGCTCTCTGTGTCAGGACCCAGAAAGTCCCCCCTGCAGTGTGACATCTAGCAACCAGGGTGGATGTCTCAGGTTGCGATCCTGCCTATAGTTTGGCAGAGTGGAATCTTCCCATGGGACCCTCCTTCCTCACTGTGTCATGATGTCCTGTGGCTGTCACAGGGCCTCTGTCCACAGCAGTCTCTTGTCGCTTCCTGTCCCTTTAGCCCTGTGCAGATGCCACACAGATCCAATTCCTGTGCTTGTGGCTGGTTTCCACATTTGGTGGCACAGCACCTCATTAAGACCACTGGCTTTAAGTTCTTCACTCTTGCTTTATATTTCTTTTCCATGTGAGTGGAGAGCCCTGCCAGGCACTCAGCAGGAGCGCAGATTGTGACACCGAGCTGCCCTTCCAGAACCATCCAGCCTCCCCATCTGTGGCAGGCAGGAGGCTCAATGTGCTCAGCTCTGGGCCACGGCCTCTTGGCTGCTTGGTCTCCATCCACGCGTCCCTGACCTCTGATCCTGTGGCTTCCTTTTTGACTTTGTGGAGCAGTTGATCTCTTTGGGCTAAACTATTACCAAGCTGCCTGGCCCAGCACTCTTATTAGTTCTAGTACTTGGTTAGTTGACTCTATTGGTGCTTTTAAATAGACAAATATTTGGAGTTGGAATTTCAGAAACACAAATTAAGGTTGTTAATCATTTCCTTTCCATTAAACAGTTTTTCCTCGGGTGCTTTCACAGCCAGGAGCAAAGGCAGAAATAAATAATTGCTTTCAGAGACTGTGTTCATCACGACTCAGTTTGCTCAGGAAAAACTTGAGCATGGAAATAGGCAGGGAAGAAGGGTTTGGTGGAAGGCTGGGGTCTTCCCATGATGGGATGAGGTGGGTCCTAGTGCTGCCTGGCCTGGGACACCCAGGCTCTGCAGAGAGCTCAGACCTGAGGGTGAAGGGCCACAAGTGTCATCCCCTGGGGGAGGCTTCTTTTAGGTGTAACACAGGCTGTATTTGTATATAAGTATACATACAACATATATACTCATTTATGTAAATGCAAAAATATTTATAATGTGTATAAGGATGCATTATATATTTTGCGTATCTGTCATAATAAATTGTATCAATCAGTTCATTTCATCTTATTTATTTCTTTTTTATGTATTTAGTACAGGGTCTACAGGGCCTCACTACACAGATGGGACTTGTAGCAATCCTCCTGTTTTCAGCCTCCCAAGCGCTGGGATTACAGGCACACACCACCACGCCCAGTTTCAGTGCTGTCTCAGTGCGCCCTGGGGGTCAGCACAGCATGCTGGGGATTGAACCCTGGTCCTTGCATCTACCAAAGCAGGTGCCTTAGTCCACTGAGCTATCTGGCTGGCCCTACTTCATTTTATATTTATGTCCTATGTTTCACATTTTTTCTCTTTTCTTAGATCTTCAAATTATTAGCATTTAATTTTATTTGTCATCTGATTTTTAATGGTAACTCTACATATAACTAACAGAATCACCCCATGAAAATATTCAGACATTAAAACAAAATAATTTCTTCTGCCTTTTGTAATGTACTATAACCTCTCGGCATGATACTATTGTGTTTTTATTAAACATCAAAGTACCTATCGAGGAACTGTAAGAATAGACATAATCTTTGGCATTTCCCCCTTAGTGTTTCTCCTGCTTGTGTTCCCACTTTGGGTTCAGGTCCCCACCGGGCTCTGTGCCACCCCTGAAGAAATCTCTGTGTTCATCATCATGGAGGTCTAGGGGGACGTCCCAGCTTTCATTCCCCTGTGTGTGTCTTTCTTCCTGTCACTTGGAGGATGTTGTGTGGGATGCGCACTCGTGTCAAGTTCTGTTCTTTCAGTTCCCGCAAGCACTCACTCCGCTGTCCCTTGGTTTCTCAGGCAAGCACCCACTCTCTAGCAAGTGGGTCCACTGTTCATAATCCACCTCTTTGCTCAGGATGGTTGCGAGATGCACCTAAATCTGGTGTTTTCATTGTATTTACTTCGACTGGGGCTTGCAAATATTCCTCTATTTGTAAGTTGATATTTTGCCCCATTTCAAACAAAATTTCAGTCATTATTTCTTCAAATGCGTCTCTATTCTCGTGATCTTTTCTTTGGTGACACCACGCGTGGGTGGGTGATTTCCTGTGTCTTTCACTGTTTCCTCTCCTAGATCGCACACTCGCTGTTGATTTACATTCAGCTTGTTCTCCTCTGCCGGCTCTGAGCAGCTTAGGAACCGGAGGAAGCGAGTTGTGCGCAGCGCCTTCCAGCTCGGAATGTCCGTCTGATGCTTTTATAATTTTCCACAGAGACGCATTCAGCCATTGCTGTCCAACTTTCCCTTTAAGATTTCAACACATTTATACCTAACAGTTTAAATGGTTTCATTGCTATTCCTACATTAGGGACAGCTTTGGGTGTATTTGTATTATTTTTCCAACACTATTATTTTAGAGCAGTTTTATGTCCATAGTAACACCGAGGGGAGGACCCAGAGGATACCCTGGAAACCGAAGGCATAGTCACTGAGCTTTCCCCTATCTGTAGCTCCACTTGAGAGGTGCATGCGTGACTTTAGGGGACCCTAGCAGCCCCCAAGTCCACAGTTCACTCTAGGGCTCATCTATTACTGCATGCTCTGTGGGCTGGACGGAGAGATGATGCCGCGCATCTACTGTGGTGACGTCATGTGTGGCGTCCTCACTATGTAATGTCCCAGCAACACCTGTCCGTGCCTCCTGCCCTGCCCCCAGCCACTGTCCAGTGGTTCTGCCTCTTCTGGAGGTTCCACATCTGAAGTCACCTGGACCTCAGCCTCTCAGAGTGCTTCCTTCAGTCATGCACGGGCACAGGCATGGGAGTTCCTACTGCAGTGCAGTAGGGACCTGGGCTGTCCCCAAAAAGCCTGGTGGTGTGGCCCCCAGGGTGACACTCTGGGAGGTGATGGGATATTGGGACCTGGGCTGTGTAAGTATTAAGGTGCTAACCATAGTGCTCTCTGGAAAGGTAGGAAAAGCTCAGAGAGCAGGATAAGGTGGCAGTTAAGGACATTTGGCTCTCACTCCAGTTCAAGACCAATACTCACCAACCTTGGAGAGGAGACAGTTCCCTTAATAAGCAAGATTCACCGCTTTGAGTGTCTTTGTTCTAACTTCTCAAGGCCGGCTCATTTGCATTGGCTTCTGCCTCAGCTGCACCCTCCGTTTCCTGCACCCACTTGAATCGAGGCCCTGATAAGAATGGGCCATCCAGAGAAGTCTTACTCCCAGCGAGTTCTGACCGTCCTGGACTCCTCAAAAACCATATCTGTGTTTTTTTTTTTTTTTATTTAACTCTTTTCTGTGTGCTCATCTCTAGGATATGGAGCCTGACCAGCCCCCAATAGTTGGGGGTAAGAGAGGTGAAAATTTTAGCTCTCCTGAGGCAAGTCCTTGACAGGACAGTGGGACCCGGCCCCTTAGCACTCTCTCTTCCATCCCAGTCATTTGGTCATGGCAGGCTTTGTCTTGCCATGTGGCCCACCATGAGTCGCTGTCCCACCATGGGCCTCAAGCCATGGGTTAGAGTTGTCCAGACCATGAGCCAGATGTGCCAGTCCTCTCTCTTCATGGAAGGGCAGGAGAGAGACCAATGGTCTCGTGCTTACAGACCCTCCTGTTTCTCTTTGTGGCTCTGAGTCTTATTGCTTGGTGCAGCACAGCCTGTTTGTTTACTTCCTGAAAGACATCTTGACTGCTTCAAGCTTTGCCAGTTACGGAGAAAGCTGCAGTGATAACCCGTGTGGAGGTTTTTTTATTTGTGTGTGTGTGTTCATAAGCTTTCAACTCCTTTGTTTAAATACTGAAGAGTGTGATTGCTGAATCATGGTGTAAGAGTATTTTTGGTTTTGTAAAAGAAAACAAACAAAGTGCCAAAGCATTTCCAAAGTGGCTGAACCAACTTGCGCTCCCACAGCACCAGCCAGAGTTCCTGGCCCTCTGACTTCCACCTAGCTCCGCCAGCCTCCTGGCTTTGGGCCTCTCCCATCAGGGTGTGGTAGTGTCTGCTTGTTGTTCTCTTTGCCCCACTCTGATGACCTGGGGTTGGAGTATTTTCTATCTGCTTACTTCCCTTCTACCGACCTCATTTGCTGAGGTGTCTGTCAAGGTCTTTGAGATATTATTTGTTGGATTGTTTTGTTTTGTTGGCTTTCAGGGTTTCTTTGTACACTCTGGATAACAGTCCTTTATCAGAAAAGGCCTTTAAAAATATTTCCTCCTAATCTATAGCTTGTCTTTTTATTTTCTCCATATTGTCTCTCATAGAACAAAAAAAAAATATTAACTTTGATGGAATCTAACCTTCCCCCCCCATGGATTGTGCTTCTGGTGTCCTATCCAAAAGCCCAAAGTGAGGGCCAGTGAGATAGCTCAGTGGACTAAGCACCTGCTTAGGCAAGCACAGAGACCAGGGTTCAATCCCTGGCACCACATGCCATGCCGGCCTTCCCCCCAGGCATGCTGAGCCTGCCACCAAGAGTGGGCATAGTGGTGTAGGCCTATAATCCTAGCACTGGGGAGGCTGAAAACAGTAGGATCACTACAAGTTTGAGCTGTGTAGTGAGACCCTATACAAAATACATTTTTTAAAGAAGCCCAAAGTGATTTAGATTTTCTCCTATGTTATCAGTATTTTCTGTTTTGCTTATAATTTTTCATGGCACTTGCAGGATTGTGATTTATATTGAGTTAATTTTTATGAAAGGGCTGAAAGCTGTGTGCACACGCTTCTCTTCTCATGTGATATCTAGAACCATTTCGTTGAAAAGATCACCTCTTCTCCATTGTAGTGTCTTTGTTTCATTGTCAAAAATCAACTGACCACAGCATGTGGGGCTGTGTTCTTCCTTCTTTCCCTTCTAGCACCTCATTATGTGCATGCTAACCCTTTAGCAGCTGTTACAGTTTGTGTCTAGATGTACCCCAAAGCCTTGCATGGTCACTTCAGAGGTGGCTGGGTCTAGGGCGTGTGATGCTGGGATTAAGGATGTGATGCTGGAATTGATTCACGGTGATGCTAGGATGAAGGCTGGCTCTCCCTGGGCATGAGTGCTACCCACCCTAAGGATGGGTACCTGGGTAGGACATAAGGGACAGAAATAGGGCTGCTGTCATCTCTGGTCACTTGCTTCTTACCACTTGGCTGTTTTGCTGCCTTCTGCCCACCATGAACTACCTCCTCTGCGATGCTTCTCTGCCACCCCATCCTGCCTCAGAGCCAGCTACCTACAAACTGAAACCCGTACAGACTGAGTCAAATAAAAGCTTTCCTCCTTTAATGTCAGCTGTTGGATATTTTATCTCAATAATGAGAGAAGTAACTAAGACAGTAACTGTCCTTGGATTCTCGAATATGCTGTTCTGTTTTTTCTGGCCCTGGTTTCAGTTTTTGAGGTTTCCGTAGACACCCCCTGGGACTCAAGATTCTCACTCAGCTGTGTCTGATGCACTCTTGCACTATCAAGGGCTTTGGCCTCTGGCGTTGCTTTCTGTTCTTCCTGACTTCCCACTGTCTTCTTGGTGTGCTAACCACAGTTGTTTTAAATTTGCTGTCTGATAACACGGATGTTCTTGCTTTGTCTAATTCTGATGTCTGTTCCTTGAAGCTGTCTTGTTGTTGGGAGGTAGGGATGGTGCACTGGTAACAGGGACGGCTGATGCACACAGCTCTTCAGTCCTGGGCGAGCACTGTACAGAGGTGCTGCTCTTCGAGTGGACCTGTAGCTCTGAGCTTTGAGCTTTGCAGTACTTTCTTTCTTTCAGATTGTTTCTCTTTTTTCTTTCTTTCTTTCTTTTTTTGTTGTGGTATTGGGGATTGAACTCAGGACCTTGCACTTACCAGGTAAGTACTTATTCTACTGAGCTGTCTCCTCAGCCCAGTTTTTTTTCCTTCCCTGTATTTTAGGGAAGGGTCTACAGGATGTTCAGGTTCTCACTACTAGATCCAACTTGTAGTGATCTGCCTGTTTACAGCCTCCCAGGAGCTGGGATTACTGGCATGCGCCATCACGCCCAGTCTTAATTGCTGTCTCAGGGCACCCCGGGGGTGGGGCCAGCAGGGCAGGCCTTGGGATCCAACCCCCAGCCCCTGAGCATACTTGTAGGTGCTTTAATCCGCTGAGCTATTTGGCTGGTCCATCTTTTTTTCTCCTAGATTACAGATAATTTTTTGTTTTCTGTATGTCTAGTAATTTTTAATTATAAGCTAGCTATTTCAGAATATGTACTATGTTTGGAAGATTCCAGCTCATCATATGTGCTGTGTAATTACCCATGGCGCCCTCCCCTGCAGTGCTGGCCTGGCAGGGCTGCTGTATGACCTCCCATCTGTCGCCAAGCAGCATGACACTGCAGTGACAGACTCCTGCATGAAAAGCTGAGGCCTGTGTTTGAGGCAGTAAAATTTCTTTGCTAACTTTCTTGAATGAAAATTCACATTTCACTTTCTTTACGCACAACTTATTGGCCAGATTAAAAAAAAAACTGGTTATTCTACATGTTTATTAATTGGACTCTAGGACATAAAAGGGAAAATAGCTCAGAATGTAACATCAGAAAGAACCTACTCAACATACACGAGGAAACGCATCACCTTGAAAATTAAAATAGCTCCTTTCGATAACACTTTTGTCAGTCTTTTGAAGTCTATTAAACTATTGCCTTTGGTAGAGAAAGACAGAAGAATATTCTCCAATTAAGAAGTGAGGAGAGGGATAATTCAGAAATTGCATTATAAAACACAAAGAAAGCCCATGAGTGAGAAGTTTGCAAGGCAAATGGCAGCCCACAGTTTACCCCTTAGACCACATATGGGGACAGCAACAGCAGCTGAAGTGACACAGTAGCTGATGGTGGCCTGGTAGGTGCTACCACATCCCGGAGGTGGTGCTGCACATCAGCCATGAGCTCAGGCTGAGGGTCCTCATCGTGGGGCGTGGTGACCTGCAGATGAACCTTGTGCAGGACAGCATCACCCAGGATGTGGCCTTCCGCCACTTAGACCTCATGCTCTGGGTCACATCTGCACCTGGATGGGCCAGGGGATGCCCTCGTCCCACCTGCTTCTAGGTCAGTGGTGGGACTTTGCTATCACAAAGAAGTTGGTAGGAGAATAAGGATAGCTGCTTCTCCCTGCCATTTTTCAGCATAGAATCTAAAACTCTTAGATCAGGATAAACTTTAAAGAACTATCTTTACCGGTGTCAAGACAGTAAGTGAAACTAAATGGGGGTAGTAAATCAGAGAATGAAACCTTTTTGTTTTTTGTATTTTTAGGGAAGGGTCTACAGGGTGTTCAGAGTCTTACTACTAGATCAGACTCATAGTGATCCACCTGTTTACAGCCTCCCAAGAGCTGTGATTACAGGGGCGCACCACCACATCCAGTCTCAATTGCAGTCCCAGAGTGGCCCGGGGGTGGGGGCAGGGCTGGCATGGTGGCCCAGGGATCACACCCTGGGGCTCCTACACCTGCTTGCAGGCACTTTAATCCACTGAGCTATTTGGCCAGCCCTTGAAAACTTTTTAGTTTGAGGTCTAAGCTTTTGATTGGTCCGTTCTTTCACAGTATTGAGTCTCACTTTCCTAAGTGTTAAATAGGAATGAGGGCAACAGCTGAAAGAGCTGGCATATTGCCGGGCAAAACACAGGTGCTCAATACAGATAGATACTAATTGAAGCTTAATGCCACCATCAGTCAGGGCACAGAGAGGGCCTTGCTCTCCAGGGCTGAGCTGAGTTCCCACCCCTGGCCCTGACCCCTGATGGATGGGCTCTGAGCAGCAGTGTGTGTCCCAGCTCTTTCTTCTGGGCTGTCCTGGGACCATGTGCTCTAGATTCTGTGACCACAGCTGGATGGTGGCTGCCCATTCTGCATCCAACAAGGACACAGATAATCCGGTGCTACCCACAGGGTGGTCACCACCTAGCCTATACAACTGTTTCATGAATGGTGCTTAGTATAGAGGAGACCGTGCATTTGACAGCCTTTGGAAATTGGCATGGTGAGAAATTAAACATTAACTCATCGTGTGTAAATAGCACTGTGTCCCCACAGAGGGCATCCTGTCATATTGGACACCTGACCCTATGGCACAGACACGAGTTGCACCTGTGGGAAATCCTCAGGGATAGCACAAGGACATGCTCTGGGGATCCCGTGTGGCGATGACCTCCACACATTCTGTAGCACAAGCAGGAGTCCCTGACAGGACTGTGAGCTGGGCTCTGGTCTCCAGGTCACTCCCAAATCTATGTCTGGGTCCAGCCAGAAAGCAGGTTCTGTGTGGAGTGGCCAGGTGACCACAGCTGTCAGATTCTAGCCCAAGGCCAGTGTTGGGAGAGGCCCAGGTTGGTGACCACTGTTAACCCCGCAGCCTTCCCTGTGGCACCGGGTGGGTGTCCTTAACCATGGTGATGTGTGTTCTCAGAAGTCATGGAGTAGATTTGACTTCCTCTTCCACAGATGAGGTCACCTGGGGGGTGCGGTGCCTGCATCATTGGCTTGTTAGCCCTCTGCCGGGTCTGCAGGTTTCAAACCACCGGGCAATACCTGGCCAGATGTACAGTGCTGTTGACAAAAATTACTAACCATGAAAGAGAGTCCAATAGAATCAGGTTATAGGGGAGAAAAAGAATTTGCTGAAGTTACTAAAAATAGGAAATGATAACTTGAGCCCACTGGTGGCTTTGGAGAAATGACACCTTTGCCACCAAATCGAGACACATCACTCTGCCTACACGTTCCCTGTCAGAACTGCATTCCAGACACAGCACCGCCCTACGTCTTTGTGCTGTTATAGAAGGAGGCTTGTTTTCTTATCACCTGCACGCTGTTTATTTGTACTTTTCCTCTTTCCCTCTGGTTTCTTCCTTGCTCACCCAGATTAGTAGACATAGACTAGAATCAAGAGCCCTATGTGTGTTCACTTCCTTGCTCTGGAGCTTTCTTGTATTTCTAATAGAAACATAAGTTGTCACAACATCTCCAGAGCCTCTTTCTTTGGAACCAGGGATAGGACTCAGGCCCTTGCACTTGCCAGGCGAGCACTTATTCTACTGAGCTATATCTCCCTGGACCCTCCAGAACCTGTTTTCTGCTGGCTTCCTCTTGCTCTCTCTTGCTTTTTGGTATTGTTTGTTTGCCACCTTTGAATTTAAAGACAATCTTCAAGGGCTGGCCAAATAGCTCAGCAGATTAAAGCACCTGCAAGCAAGCACAGGGGTGGGGGTGAGGGGTTCGATCCCCCGGCCTGCTGTTCCGGCCCCATCCCCGGGGCACGCTGAGATCGTGATTGAGACTGGGCGTGGTGGTGTGGGCCTGTAATCCCAATTCTTGGGAGGCCGTAAACAGGAGAATCACTATGAGTCCAATCTAGTAGTAAGACCCTGAACACCCTGTAGACCCTTCCTCTCCCAAAAATAAACAAATAAAAATAAAAATAAAGACAATCTTCACTGCTAGTAGTGAAGGAAGTGTCCCTCATCAGCCACTGTTAAGTTTTTATAGGAAGTAAAAGCCAGAGAAAGAAGGAAAAGAGATAAGTATAAAATAAGCCACGGGTGGGAGCGCACACCTGAGATCCTGGACTATGGGAGACTGAGGCACAATGGTTAAGTTTGAGCTCAGCCTGGGGAACCTGAGAAGACCCTGTCTCAAAATAAAAAATGAGAGTTGGGTGTGGTGGAGCATGCCTGTAATCCTAGCACTGGGGAGGCTGAAAGCAGGAGGATTGCCATGAGTCCAAACTGTGTGGTGAAACCCTGTAGCAACCTAATACATTAAAAAAAATTGCTTCTCAGTGTGAAGTTTCAATCCATAGTAACTGCCAAAAGACTCAGAATTATACAGCGGGTGACCCTGTTCCTCCTCTTCCCTGGGCTTGTATTCTTAACTCAGGACAGAAACATTAGTCCCTCCTGAGCCAAGCTAGGAGCAGGCCGGGCTGGAGGGATGTAGGGGTGCTGTGTCCTGGGGCACCTGGGGCCCTACTGGCTGCCTCACAGGTGGACAGCAGCCTTTGTCCCCCCACCCCCAGGCTCTTCAGAGTCACAGAGACCCCAGACCACTGCAGCGTGGGCTACTGTCACTCTCAGTTTCAATTTTTATCCTCTACGTTATTCCAAATTTGCACCAAAAGTGGAATGATTTCCATAATGGTCCAGGTTTAAATTTGTGTAATGTGAACACACAGTGTTGTAAGAAAATAGAGGAAATGGCGAGCAAGACCAGGGTACCAGGAGGAGGTGCGGTCAGTGCTGGGCCACCTCCTGCAGGGCCACAGTGGGGATGACATCTGGCCGGGCTGCTGTGAGAGCCCACATGGCAGTGGCCACCTCTTGGCCACTGGGCCTCAGCACCAGGCTGTTTCACAGAAAGCACTTGGCAGGGGCCTCAGCACAACCTGCCTCACAGTGCTAATGCCGGGGACAGTGCATGATGGCCCTGGCATCCTGCACTGCTCTTCCTGGAGGGTGGCCTGGAGGGGCCTGATTCTGCCATCCTGAGGGTGGGGGCTGCTGTACAAAGTGCTCTGGACCTGCTGGACAGATGTGGTCTTGACTGTTGCGATTCCCTCTAATTTGGCCTTTTTACTCAAATTTTAGTTTTCGTTGTTCTGTGTTTGTAGTATACAATGACCACATCCATTGTGGGGTGTGGCACATGTGTGTGGCACAGCTTAACCCTTCCTATACCCTCCCCTTGCTTCCTCCACCCTGGTCTCCTGCTGTCTCACTGGGTCTTTCTGGGCAGTGGCTGTGAACTTGGCCCCAATGGAAGCCATGGGTTGGGCGAGAGTGTTCACAGTGTGGCCTCCATCTGTGGGAGTAGCTGATACTGACACATGTGGCTGTGGCCAGTATCCCTCAGAGAAGAGCTGGAGGGGCTTCTGTGTCCAGCTTGTTCCTCCAAAGTGTCCACTTCTGGAAATTCTTGCCCAGGAGCTTGAGATCTCGGAAGGGCCCAGTGAAGACGTGACAAGCGCATGTGACTTGCTGGACCCAGAGAAGAGGGAAGCCTGCGACCAGGCCAGCGGACGCTCCCACAGGGGCACTCACAATGTGGTGCCATGAGCCTGAGCCCCCAAAGTCACAGTTATGGAGCCACATGAGCCCCTTCACTGGTGAGGGCCCGTGAGGGCAGTCGATGGTGCCTCAAGCTGTCCCAGATCTCGGCTGACAGATGACCTGTCACACCTTGAGGGCTTGGAGGGCAACAATGAGCTCTGCTACAGTGACAGTGGCTCAGAAGACTGTGCCCGACTCTGTCTGGTTCTGTCATGTATTTACCCACATGGCTGTGGCTGCTGCCTCCTGACTTTTCCTTGTAGCCCTTTGTTATGATTTGTGTCTAGTTGTCCCCCCAAAGCCTCATGCAGTCATGGGGTGAGGACTTCT
>NDGM011028971.1:0-11902 GCA_002564305.1 Octomys mimax
TATATATATATATATATATATATATATTCTAATTGCAGTTTGTTAAATCCAGGAATGTGGCACCCAAAGACCTTGAGAGTTAAATAGATTTCATTCCAGTGCCTTGGTGGGGGTGGGAGGAGGTGGTAGCAGAAAAAAATTAGAGGACTAAGATGCCTCCAACCATTATTTTAGAGTTGCCCAAGGCTGAGGAGCAGCTGGAGACCCTGTGGCACCCCCCCCAAGGGTGGCTGTGCTCTGTGCTACTCCACAGAATAAGGGTAGAAGAATCCCTGGTAACAGACTCCTCCATGTAATTAAAAACTGAGCCTCTTCAGCTAAAGAATAATCAGCTGAAAATACTTTGGGGGCTCCCAGTGGTTTAGACCATCTGTTAAGCAGACTTTCTGGTCACTGAGCCTATAAATACTAATTTCTAGATATTGTCAAAAATCTTCAGAAATCACCAGCACAGCCTAGATCAAGTCCCTGCCCTGGGTCTTGGACTCTGAACCCACCCTTATCCATCTCACCACTGTGTGCCAAACCTTAAACTGACTCGCCCAACCCAACCCCAAACAGCTTGGTGGGCCCCCAGAAATCCTAGCAGATGTCTTGGCAGATTGCAGCTTAGCTCAGTTGTTTAAGCGCCTGCTCTAGAAAATCCAATCAGGCGCAGGGACCCCAGATCAATCCCCAGCTCCACCTGCCTTACCAGACCCACCATTAAGGCAGCCTGAGCCAGCCAAAAAAAAAAAAAAAAAAAAAAAATCCTTCTCATTACAGATGTCTTAAAATTACCCACAAAATCCAAATGCATGATCTTAAATCACTTCCCATCTTAAACTTCAGCATTTCTGAAGGGGAGAAATTAAGCTAAAAATGAAGAGTCTTAGAAAGCATCCCTACAGTGCCCTTTTCAAAGACTTAATCAAGATTTATTAAGTTTTAATTACATGTGAAGCATATCGCCAGATACCCTGATGAATACAAAACAAGAAACAGACTTGGTCAACCTTGAGAGCATTTGCTGTGGTATAAAGACAATTAAACGTGGGGCCAGAGCCGAAATCCAGATTATTAACTTATTTGCCATATGATTCAGGCTCTGGATTTGTGGACAAGTTATTTAAAAATCTAAGGTTCAAAGAAAAATCTACACGACCGCAGCAGCAACTCCTCACACTGGTTTGTGAAGAATACAAAATAAAATTACTTGGGTCAGAGCTATTTGTGCAATCTTGGTATGTGGCCAGTGTTTAGTCAATGTCAGTCAAATGGTTAAATGATGAAGACTTGCACTGATGAGCTTTCTTTCTAATAGGAAAACCATGAAAAATTAAAGAAACCCCCAAGAAAAGAACCTTAATTTAGGCACAGGCAGGAATACTAACTGCATCTTTGCAATTGGAGTGGACTAAAGTAAAATAGCATCTATTGTAGAGTGTATTCATCCCAGAAACACTTTTGGGAACTTAGGGGAGAAGGGAAGCACTGACTGGGCCTCAAAAGTGGGCCTGGTTACTTAGATCAGTGGAGAGAACACAAAAAGAGAGAGAGGGGGAGAGCAGCAAGAAGAAAAATTATGAATAAAAAAGCAGTGAAGAAACCCAAGAAGGAAGCACACAGCACCCGTGCAAGCTCTTAGGTGCCATTTTCAGTGGAGCCAAATGAAATTTAAACACTGGCAATTTAAGCCCTACAAGGCTACTAGCTGTACCCCCTTAACTAAGCTCTGGCTCTCATCACACCAGAAATAATCCACATTCATGACGGCCTAAACGAGTCTTTCTGTCTGATCCTCTTCAGTCCAACACGTTTCAAATTGGGCATCGTAGCCATCTACATTCTTGTATCTCCACCTCTTATCTTCTCCAAAGGGTGTATTTTGTTCTCCTCTTCAAAATAAGTGAGGTCAGTAGCAGAAAAGATTAAACATTTTCAAGAACGTAGTCCCAGTATGCTGTATTAGGTAGCACCCTAGAAACTTCCGTGTGTTGACCTCGAGAGGGTGGTAAGCATGTCCTTCATTTATAGACAGTAAAACATGCTTCACTTAAAGAGATGAGACAACTTGGAGGTTCACAAAGGCGGAAATGATAAAGTCAGAATTTGAATTTACCCTCCTGTCCTGAACGTGTTAAACACTGAGGCAGAATGAGTGGTCTGAGAAGCAGTTAAGTTACATTGCCAAATCCCTCTCAGGTCTATGTCCATGAAAGTTGGAGTAGTGACTTGCAAGATATGAAGGGCAAATAAATAAATGAAAATGATGTACAAATTGAAATGCAGAGAGGTGTGGAGGAGAAGAATTTGATACACAAGAGGTTTGGTGAAAGGGTTGCGTGATATCATTACTTAACATTGTTATAGTTCATTACTGATGCTTCACAGACCTACGTTTTATATTTATTTGTAGCTTTTTTTAAAACACAGTCTCTTTTTGATATGAAAGTCATGCTGACAAAACAAGATTGATTAAAGTTTCTAATTATCTGTCATCACAGCATGACCAGTAGCAAATGAAATGCATTTTCTTGTTTCTCCCAGCAAAAAAAAATAGAGAGCTCACTTATGCAAAATACAAAGCTCTTCTGATTTACCCCAGGCTCAGTTAAAAAAAAAAAAAGAAAGAAAGAAAGAAAAGAAAAACCTGCCTAGCAGGGCAATAAAGTGAGTGGGTGACGTCACACAGCCCCAAGCAAAGCTGGTTTCCTATTGAAAACACAGCCAGCCAGGGACAGAAGAAAGGACTCCAGAATGAGTCTCCAGTGCAGACATCTCATAGAATAACTATTTCCCTGCCTTTGATTCTGGTTCCAGACATAAGTGACCATTTGTATGGTAACCAGCAGACACTCTTACTTGAAATTCTATGGGAACAGACTACGTACAGCAACACTAGTGGCTAGAAGAAGTCTTTCAATTAACAGTGACTTAGCCCAAAGAAAATGCATTGCTTATTCAAGCCACAGGTCCATTCAGGTGTTCTCTGTGGGTCAGCAACCTTCTGTGAGGCAACTCAGGGGTCCAAGTGCCTTCTGTTCTGGGGTTGCCCCTGCCTTTCAGGCCTCAGAGGTTTCTCAGTCCATTGATGGATGAGGTGACAGGATGGAGAAAGTCCAAGTACCTTTTAACCTCTCTAGTCTTTTTTTGTTTTTTATGGTTCTCTGGTCTCTGCCTTATCATCACTGTACATGTTAGATATATGGAAGGAGTCAGCCAATGTTGTCAGCATGGCCAAGCATCAGCCACCTTGACACATGTAGGCCATGGGTGGGTACTTGGTGATTCTGCCGCCAATATTTCTTTAGCCAGCCACCAATGTCCATTTGCACCTTCCCCTACATGTACAATATACTTACCCTCATCAGAAGGGCCATCACGGGGTCTCCCTCAGTACCACATCCAAGGTAAAGTTCAGGAATTCAGAACAAAACCTATTGATATTCTGCTTTATTGATACGTATCATAATATGGTAGGTTATGCAATTTTTAAAGAATTTATCTTCCTACCATATATCTAATATGTAGTGATGATAAAGCAGAGACCAGAGAACCATAAAAAAAAAAAAAACAGCAATAAGAAAAATACCTTCCTTCTCTTTGTAGAAGGGAAGTCCAGCACACACCAGTAGCATCCTGTTTCACTTCTTCCAGCAGAGCTGCAGTCTGAGAGGCCCTTGGTCTGCCTTCTAACATTCTAAATTGGAAGGCTGAGGGCCAGCGAGATAGCTCAGTGGACTAAGAGCCTGCTTTGGCAGGCACAGGGACCAGTGTTTGATCCCTGGTCTTGCATGCTATGCCAGCCCTGCCTCCAAGGTTCACTGAGCTGGTGACTGAGTCCAGGCGTGGTGGCGCACGCCTGTAATCCCAGTGCTGGGGAGGCTGAAAACAGGAGGATCACTATGAGTCCAAGCTGTGTAGTGAGATCCTGTAATAAATACATAAAAATAAAAATTAAAAAACGATTAAATTGACAGGTTATAATCATCTACACTTATGGGGGAGACGTGGTGCTTTGACATGTCTACACAGCATGGAGATTGAATCAACGTTGTTAACACCCATCACTTCAGATACTTCACTTTTATTCCTCCCATTTAATTGAAACTTTAAAGTGTCCTTTAGCCATCATCTCTCCATTCCCCCAAGCCTTATCTCAGGTAACCACCGTTCAGTGCTACATTTCTATAAGTTTGGTGATTTTAAATTTCACTTACAAGTGAGAACCAATGGTGTTTGTCTTGCTGTGCTTGGCTTAACTCATAATTGTCTTCTTGGTTCAGCTGTGTCAGATGATACTGCTTCGGTCATTTTTATGTCAATTTGTTGTTTGTTTGTTTTGTCTATTACGTAACCCAAGCCCTCACCTTTTCAGTCTTTTATCTCAGGATCTTCCATGCTCACTGACCAACTATTAAATCATGTCACATAAGTTCACCCGGCTTTTTCTGATGGCAGGGTCCTAGGGCTGAAGAGGGAGGACTCCACAGAGGAAAGTCTCTACTTTTGAAGCAGAGTTCTTCAATGTCCCAAACTGATATTAAAACAAAATCATTCTAGAGATGTTCCATGGATTTGGAAGGCCAACCTGAAAGATTTCTGCAGAGTGGTTTTATTAACTTCTTAGAAATAAGAAGGTTAAGAAACTGTTTTCTATGGGCCAGCCAAATAGCTCAGTGGATTAAAGCGCCTGCTTAGGCAGACACAGGGGCTGGGAGTTCGATCCCCAGGCCTGATGTTCCAGCCCTGCCCCCCAGGGTGTGCTGAGATGGCGACTGAGATTGGATATGGTGGCACATGCCTGTAATCCCAGCACTTGGGAGGCTGTAAAACAGGAAGATCATTACAAACCCAATCTACACAGTGAGACTGTACACCTTGTACACCTGTCCTAAAATACAAAGAAAAGAAAGAAATTGTTTTCTTCTAATCTGTGGTTTGATAATTTTATATGCACTCAAGAATTGATTGTAAACAAAGATAGTCAATTTAGTAGTAAATTTCCCAGGCTAAACATGTTTATATCTTCTGTTCAAAGGAGTCTCCTAGAGCCAGTATTTGCATGCAAACTGAATTCCTCTTTGTAAACCATGTTTAGGGCTTATGAGAGTTTCTTTTGACTTTCTTTATTGTGAAATTCTTTGTTACTACCCATTTCCAAATGTTTAATTTATTTTCAAAGGTATCCATTACCAAGTATGATGATCAAAACTACAGAGCATTGTGAACAGGGCAACAGTAAACATGGAAGTGTGAGTGTCTCTGACATATGATTTCCTGTCCTTGGGAACAAAATCCAGCAGTGGGAATCGCTGGATTGTACAGTCATCTTTTTGAGGAAACTCCATATTGGTTACCATAACATTTACACTTATGCTCCCACCAACAGTCTTTTTAAGAGGTTCTCTTTCTTCACAACCTTGCCAGTATTTGTTATTTTTTCTCTTTTTGAAAATAGCCATTCTACACCTGTATGTAGCAATACCTCATTGTGGTAGAATTTGCATTTTCCTGATGATTAGTGAAGCAGAACATTATTTTCATGTGCTTTTTGTCTAAGCATATGCTTTGATGATTGCCTATCCAGGTCACTTGCCCTTTTTTCTGCCCATTTTTAAATGTAGTGTTTTTGTTATTTGGTCTAAAAACATTTAACGGGGTATATTTCATCAGGGACACAAATTTAATCTATACATGACAAGCCACAGGTGGATTTTTGGAAAAATAAGCACCCCTAGGTATAAATTTGGGGATAAATAAATTTATTATTTATTCTATTTTGAAAAGGACTTGAAAAATTATGTAACATATATACCTCATTTGAGGAAGATAGCCTTGTATATAAATTCTAAGTTCTGTGCCACTATCCCATACAATCTCACCTTCATCTTTTCCTGCTTCTGTCTCCCATCTACCCCAACCCATCTATTTTTCCTTTCCCTTTTATTTTTTTAATGAGAATAAAAATATAAAAAAGAAATAATATAGAATTTCACTAAACAAGATGATAGGAATTCAATAATGCTTGCTATGCTGCATATTGTTGTCTTTAAATTGATGGTTTAGATTACCAGATGTAAGCATGAGAAATTGGTCAAAAAAATTAAAAAGAAGAAAAAAAATCAGGCATTATCTGCTCCTTTCAATAGACAAACAGCATCATATTGCCCCCCTAGTATAAGACACCTGAAAGAGCAAATAAAATCTTAAAGGTACAACAGGTCCTGGGAAAGGGACCGAAACCTCAGTGTATTCTTATTTAGTCTTTAATGCTCTTCACCTAGGGCTTATGACTAGCACGGGGTCTTCATAATTTTCCATCCTTATGTATTAGATAAAACATATTCATCAGTGCTGGAACCCTAAACAAATGATACCCTACATCCATCCCTGTGTAACTCCCTCTTTATGCACTGTGCATTTGTAAGACCTACCCAGTTGGATACACAGAAGCTCTAGTTCATCCATTCTTCACTTTCCTGGGGTGATCCACTATACTAATATATTGCAATTGATTTATCTATTCTACCACTGTTGGAGATTCAGTTTGTTTCTAATTTGTCACAATTACTACCACATCTGCTATGAATCTGCTATGGCATTTGTTCGCACAGAGCTAATGATGGGACCTGTGGTCTGGGCCTTCTAGGCAAGCTCTCTGCCCCTGAGTTATGCCCCAGCCCCTGCAATGAGCATGTTTGTACACACTTCTTTACGCTGGCTGTATAGCTTAAGAGCTTCATGTGTAGTAAGGGCCAAAAACTAATATCAAGTGTAGCAGTCCTCAAAAGGTGTTCCCTGGACCAAGAGTGTTCAGAGAGGCTATAAACCTTTCAGAAATAAACATTACAAGGCTCACTCCAGATGGACTCAATCAGAATTTGGAGTGAAGGAGCTGATCTATATGTTTAAAAGTGTTCTACATTTTTCAATTTGGTACTGAGAATTGAACCTAGCACCTTTGCACTGAGCTATATCCTCATCCTATTTATTTATTTATTCATTTATTTTTAGATATAGGGCCTCACTATGTCACTAAGTTGCCCAGGGAAGGACTTGAAATTGAAATCCTCCCTCTTCAGCCTCCAAAGCTTTCCAGTTTTTGACACAATTGTGATGGTCACCAGTGTTCTACCTAATGTAGTGGCACGTGTTTTCCCTGTCTTATGACCCAAATCAAAATTTCCAAAATGTTTGTGCAACAGGCACAGCAAAGACCAAATGCAGAAATTCCCACCAACTGCTTCAAAGCACTATAAATATCTTCATGAAAAAGAATAAGGTGTAGGAAAGTGCTTTGAAGACCATAAAACATAACACAAATTAGTAATAATGAATGTGGTAAATCTGTTTTACAATAGGGCTGTGTTTACTTCATAAGTCACAATTCATGTATCTAAAGACAACAGCCAGAGAACATAGAAACACAGAGGCATAAAGTCATAAAGTGATAAAAATATTTCAAAGGCATCAAAGCATTAAATATATTTCTGAATGGGTTTCTGTATCATTATCCATATGGCATGGAATCGTTTTCTTTTGTCTTTCAATGTGTGCTCACGCTTACATTTTGGCATCTGGACTACTTAAAATTCCAAGCTCTTGAAGCAAACAAACTGAGAGTCATATGCTAGGCTTTATTGGTAAAGCATAGCAACTCTCTGGAACATGACAGGGTAATGAGGAGCATACAGTGCGAATTGTTCCTCCATCAGGCCCTGGGAGAAGGAAACCAACCATGGTAATAGCAAAAGGTCAACAAGCCAGGCATAGTCCATGGCCAAGGAGCTTTGTGATTTCTTGCATAGTTCAGGAAAAAACTTGATGCTGTAAGTCTTCCATAGAATCAAAGGGTCCCAGCAGGTGAATAAATAAGCATGGCCTCTAATCTTGTAACAAAAGATACAAAGACACATCCCCAAAATCACCAGTGGTTCTTATCTGGAGTATGGTCTGGCCAAAGGGCAGGGAAGAAAGTATCTTCATTTTTGTTGCTGAACTAGGGTGGCTGGAAAGATGGAATGCCACTGGAAGTCCAAGTTCAGGGAAGTGGAGGGAGAGAGATTAAGCTCAGGAATTCCATTAGCAAAAGAGGACTGGCAGGACTCAGGGCCAAACAGAACCAGGAAGGCCACCCTAGTGCATCATTGTAAGGATCAAGGGTTCCCGGAGGACCCTCCATAGATGAAGAGATGGAACAGTGTGAGTCCCCTTGCGTTCAATGAGGTAAGGTTCCAAAACATGTTCAGAAGAAGGAACACGCAGGACATCATTGAGGGCAGAGGCAAAGAAGCAAGGGAGGTGGACAGGGAAAAGAGGAGAGTCAACCCAAGGGAGAAGACAAAATCAGTCAGATATTTGGTCTGCCAGCTTCTGCTCCCTTTTCCTAAGGGATTTTTAATAAAGAGATCCAGGCCCTCTTCTGAGAGGGGATAAACTAAGAGACAAAGGGGCTCTGTGATCCAAGTGGGCACCACAAGGAGGTACACAGTACCTTAAGTCTCATCCAAAGGGTGCATCAGGCAGAGCCAGAGGAACACCTTAGACCACTGTGGTGAATCATCTCACAAGACTGGGGGTGCAGGAGGATGAAGCCAAACTAAAATGAGAGACCGAAACAGGAACAAGTTAAAAGCATCCAGGGATCAAAGAGTGAGCAGCCCAAAGGCCAAGCTGAAAATGTTGAGGATAAGCTCAGGCCACCAAAGCCAGTGTCCTCAAAGTGAGAGCTGAGATCACTCCACGGAGCCAGACAGGAAGGACGACATCGAAGAGTCACAGGCAATCAAAACGGAAGGAAGGAATGGGTTTTGTGATAAAAATCCTGAGCTTAGTGAAAGGAAGAGAATAAAGAGTTCTTATAAGTCTTTCTGCCCTCTAGACAGACTCTGGCTCTCAAGTAATCCAGACAGATATTGGACCTAGAAAACTGAATACTGCTGAGAAATTTGACACGACTGAAATGCCAGACCTTCTTTCACTGAGTCCTGAATAAACAAAGGTCTAACTCACAAAGCAGTCTCTCCTTTATTTGCAAGTCTAATTTATGCAAAACCACCAGTGGCCAGAGGTAGGATTTTATTACCCAACCTTCAAGCACTTTCTACTGTGAGGACACCAGGATCTGTGGGGTGCTCTGTGTTTGTTGAACTTAATTGAACCCACATCGGAAACCAAACTTACATTGAGAACTTTCCGAGCACAAGGTCATGTGCTGGCCCCCAAGGAGAACAAAGGTGGGTTAAACCTAGTTCCTCTGCCTGAAAGAGCCAGCCACTGATAAGTGCTCCAATAAATCACTCCTGACTCACACAGTTGATCTTGTAAACATTTAAGTCAAGATGAAGGTCCTCTCCTTTCTTCCTCCATCCACACCTAAAAATGTCTATAAAATTTTCATCAAAATGTCATAGAGACATTTAAAAGCAGGGCAATTGCAAAAGGAATATTTATTACTACTATGGAGCTTTAGCATAATCCTATTTATTTAAGAAGAAAACTTAAGTTGGGTACATTGTAGACCAGACTTAATGAACTACTAAACAAATGCTTACATGACTGCATTTTCATCCCAGAGTATCCAACTCTAGGCCAGCTACTTTATATCATTGTTCCCTCCTCTCCTCCATTTCTCAAATTTAGATTGTCACTGTGGATGCAGAAATGTGAACACTTTCTATTCCTTGATTTAAATGAATAGATTCGGTTTTGTCAGTTCACAACATTTTCTGTAGTATAGCTCTCTAAGATTATAGTTAATCAACTGTAGGTTTTTCCTTGATTAATTCAAAGGAGTCTGAAAACTGGTGCCAATATATTTCACAAACACGCTGCCTGGGTTTCTTAGAGATAAGACAAGAAACTGATAAGACCCAGAGCCACCGTGCATGTCCAGAACCAGAAAGTGAGGAGTGATTCCATGACTTAAAGAAGTACATTTGAAACCATGTAGAAATGAAGAATACAGCTGGGCTGTACTTCTGTAATTGACCGCTGTCTTGATCCTCCTGATTCTGAACATCAGTGTGTCTTGTGAGGTGTGGTTAAAAAATATGATCAGTGTTTGAATTTTTTAATGTGTTACAATAAAAGACACATTGTCACAAATCCTCCTGAAAATAATCCTCCTCGCTTCTCCGACACTGATCCCTTCATTCTTGCCACTTTCCGAAGCAGTTCTGGAAGTCTTCTTTCATCAGTATCTTTATAGGCAGGGTCAGTCGGGGCTGCTTCAATAGTTGGAGTCAGTTCAGAATGTTTACCTTTCATGCACATTTTCACTCCAGGGAAGAGCTGGAAGTCACCCAGCCCCACATCCTGTTGACAAGGAGAATGAGAACTCACTACCAAGGCTTTCTGAGAACGCCTTTTCACTGGGTGACCTCGTGAGCAGCAAGTGCATTTACCACACCTTACAAAACAGCATTTCTAGAACTGCTTCGGAAAGTGACAAGAATAATGAGATAAGTGTGTTGAAAGTGAGGGAGAGTGTTTTTAGGAGGATTAATGGTGTTGTGTCTTTTACTGTAATAATTTTTTAAATTTGAAATATTCATCATATTTTTCCATCACGCTTGTCTGTGGACAGAACCTGTCCTGAACAGGTATGACTGGGCTCCAGGCAGCATGAGCTGAGGCAAAGATGGGCACGGATTTGTTTCCTGAGGCTGCTGTAACAAGTCACCACAGGCTTATCACTGAAAAGAGCAGAAATTTGTTCTGGAGAAGTCCACAGGGAGTATCACTGAATCCAAACCAGGTTCAGGGACTCTAAGAGAGGACCACAGCTAGCCTTTTCCAGCTTTGGAAACTGCCTGCACTCATTGGCCCACCTCTGCATTACACCAGTCTGCCTCCATCTTCACCATGTCTTTTCCTCTGAATGTGTTGAATCTCCCTCTGCCTCTTCCTTGTGAGGACACTTAGGTTGCCTTGGGGGCCTAGGGAGGGATTAAGGATGTAGATCAGTGGTAGGGCTCTCATCTAGTATGTGAGTCTCTGCATTCAACCCCTAGTACCTCAGGATAAATGAAAAGCAAGAGTTTATTGAGATACTCAAGCATCATGCTACCATCTCAAGACCTTTAATGTAACAGCATCTGCAAAGAACCAATTTCTGAGCAAAGTAAGGGTTATGGTTGCCAGTGGTGACAGTCTGACATCTGTGGGGACCCATTATTTTCCCTAACTCACCAGACTTCCCCCATGAGATTAGGCTGAGGTTGGAATTTCACCAAAAATTAGACCTGGCTTCTTTCCTTTTTTTCACCCTGGTGCTCCTTGAAACAAATTATCATTCCATTACTTTTTTTTACTTTAAGACAATTTTTAGGCAACCTCCTGTAACACAGTCTTACGAGGATAGAGGAGGATAATAAATTTACATGTTTTTGCTTTTGTTTTAAGAATACAAAGGGCCAGTGAGATAGCTCAGCAGACTAAGCACCTGCTTAGGTAAGCTCAGGGACTGGGGTTCAATCCCCAAAACCACATGCCATGTTGGCCCTGCCCCTGGCCATACTGAGCAGGCCACCAAGTCCAGGTGTGATGATGCATGCCTGTAATCCCAACACTGGGGAGGCTGAAAACAAAAGGATCACTATGAGTCTGAGCTGCATAGTGAAACCTTGTACCAAATACATTAAAAAGAAATAGAGATAGAAAAAGAAAAACAAACAGTATTAGAAATGATACAAGACTTCACTAAATGAAGAAATGAATTTCAACAATGGTTTCTGTATTACATGATGCTATCATCAAATTAATTGTTAAGATTACCAGATATAAACATGTAAGATTCGTTTGAAGAAAAACAAAACAAAGCAAAACAATGACAAAGAAGTTAGAAGAAATTCAAAGTTGGACTGGAAATCCCATTTAAACCAGCTATTCCTCTACTGGGAATTTTCCCGGAGGA
>NDGM011028975.1:0-10195 GCA_002564305.1 Octomys mimax
TGATTTGAAACTGTCTCATTGCTATTTGTTTATCAATAAAATTATGGGGAAAAAAAGACAAAGCCTGAAAAAACTCAGATCTTTAGGCAAAAACAAAAACAAACAACAACAACAAAAAACCATCCTTTGATGTCTCCCATGATTCTCCTTGTTGATAAATTTGTGTGCTTTTTCTATAATTTACTTTTTATTTTTACTTTTTTTGTGTGTGAGACAGGGTCTCGCTATGAGTTCGGGTTGGCCTTGTGCTACTTTTGTGGCCTGCAGGCTGATGTCGAACTTCCAGCGATCTTCCTGTCTCAGTCTCCTGAGTGCTGGGATTACAGGCATGAGCCACCACGCCCGGTTCCAGGGCCTGCAAGGTGGACCGGGAAATTTGTATGCTTTTACCCCTGTAAAAATGCATATATTTGTATTGAGTATAACTAGTAGAGCTGATATGGAAAACTGAATGGAATTTCTTCAAAAAACTAAAAATAGGGCTGTGCAGATGGCTCAGTGGTCTCAATGCCTGCCTGGTAAGCATGAGGACCCAGGTTCCATCCCTGGTACCGAATGTTGTGCCAGGCCTGGAACCCAGGTGCACTGGCTACCCAGGTGGCACATGCCCGTAATCCCAGCACTGGGGAAGCTGAGGCAGGAGGATCACTATGAGTCCACATTGCATAGTGAGACCCTGTAGCAAGTATGTAAATACTAAAAAGTATGTAAATACTAAATCATATGATCCAGAAATCTCACTTTTGTACATTTACCTAAGAGATGTGAAATCAGTATGTACAGGAGATATAGGCATTTCCACGTTCATTGACAGACAGATTCTCCACAAGAGTCAAGCTGTAGGGTCAGCATAAATGTCTTATCCACAATGGATGACAGCACAATGAAACCATGCGCTGGAATCCTACATGAGATAGTATCTTATTTGCTGCAACGCAGAAATGGAAAACATTGTGATAAATGCAATCAGAGTACACACAAAGCAAGTGTTGCAATTTGTCCGGTATGTGTTGAATTTAACATGAATTATCTAAAGCCAGGAGCAGAAAGGCACTCACAGGCTTCAGTTCATTTGGACAAACACCAGGGAGCACAGCTGCTGGGCCATATGGCCAGAGCTTACTTAGAGTTCTAAAAAGTGGCCCCACTTTTCTAAAGTGGCTGTACTAGCTAGGACCGTGCGTTCTGGCACTGCACCCGTTTTACGTTGTAGACAGATAGCTCTGAGAACAAGTGAAAGCTAGACTGAAGAGGAAAAGTACTTGAAGTAGGGAGAAATTCCTAAATTTTACTCCATCTCTTTTGATAGTACTACTTAATTATATATACCTACACACACACACACACACACACACACACACACACGTATATATAGTCATAGCCCAAGTGCACAGACAGTATATTTGGGGGAAATAAACTATATTCTAATTAGATCATGTCATTTTTCAACTCAGGTTTTTTTTTCCTTTGGTGGAACTGGGGGTTGATCTCAGTCCCTTGCACTTGCCAAGGAAGCGTCAACTCAGTTTTAATATGACCCCTTTTTCTCACAGCCGTTTTGGTTGCCCTATTTTTAAGTCAGCCTGATAGATTTGACTCGAGCCTCTCCTTTTTGTTGTTGCTGCTCTCTTCCTACCTGTTAGATAAGTATGCTGCACATGGCACAGAAACCAGAGCCCCAGTGGGGAGACCAGAGGGGGTGGTGTGTGCGTGGCTGGGGTCCCTGACGGTGCCCTCGCCAAGACCCCACTGTGCCCTGTGGCTCGGTGGAATAAACCTGAGAATATTTTCAACTGTTCGTTAGTCACTTATTAAGATACATGTTCCGTTTGTCTGTCATTGTTTTATCTCCAACTCGAATAGAAGCTTTCTAAAGCAGTTTTATTTAATTAGTTTTTCCTTCTTTATCAATTGTTCAACTTTCAGCTTGAAGAATTGAAAATAATACACTTGTTCATGGGGAAGAGCATTAGTTCAAATTTTATTATGATAATAAAATACCTAAGACGGCACAAACTTATAGAGAAAAGAGGTTTATTTGGTTTCAGTGTAGAGTTTTTGGAGGCTAAAAAGAAGCATCGTACTTGCATGCTAGGGTAGAAACACGTAAAGGGAGAGATTGCATGGCCAGGCATAAAGACAGCATGGGGTGGGCTCCAGGTAGGCAGGCAGACAGACAGACAGACAGATAGGTAGATAGATGCAGCGGCTCTTTACACAGTTTAGACTCCTGGTGATCCTCCTGTCTCAGCCTCTCCAGCACTGGGATTACAGGCATTGGCCACCACACCAGATTTCAGGGCCTGCTTGGTGCACCTACGGTTCCCAGGCTGGGGATCGGGCCCTGGTCCTTGTGCTTGCCAGGCAAGTACTTACACTGTTGAGCTATCTCCATGTTATTTTGTTCACTTTTAAATTACAAAAAAAACTCCTAGCAATAATTTTATTTCAATGCTAATATATAATAAGTACTCAGCGCATTTATATTAAGTAAAATACAAGAAGAATAACTTTCAGGTTTCTTGTTTTAGCCTGCATGTTCTGATAAAATCATGATAAAAATTGATATTTTGATATTATTCATATGATAATGGAAGATTGTGAATATTAAACAATATTTAAACAAGTAGTTGGCACCTATCCATACCATTTTATAATAAATTTAATATCTAATATCATTCAGTTAATTGAAGAATTCAAATTGGGAAAGTTTTACTCATACTTTTTTCTTTCGGAGTCAGGATCAAATAGTATCTTATTGTGTAGGAGTGACTGTAAAGAATGGGTAACACTTTCTTTTGTGTCCTTATATAGCTTTCCAAAGTACACAATAATTAATTTGCATTCCATCAAACAACCTTCTTGCACTATGTTTACCATACATCATGCTTACCAGTCAGAGGATTTAGGTAAGATGGTCATTTTGTTTTCAGCACAGATATGTGAGAGAGGTTTCCTGGCTTTCAGATTATACGTGATGGAAGTGGCTGAGAGGGATTGAATCGTATGCCATAAAATTCTGTCCATGTCATCTGATTTCAAGACCAACAATACTTTCATGATTTCTTCCCAGTTTACTCTTTTCCAAATATTCCAGAGTTCAACTTCAGAAGTATTCACTCTATTCAGAGAGTAGTAACTCTGTGGATAATTTTTAATGTACAAAATTATTTCAAGGGGCTGGGGACCCCAGGCGCACAGTGCTGACCCGGCAACTGGACATGGTGGCGCATGCCTGTAATCACAGTGCTGGGAAGGCTGAGACAGAAGGATCATTAGGAGTCAGAACTGTGTAGTGAGACCCTGCAGCAGATTAATTAATTAATTAATTAAAAATTTTAAATGTGTCAAAATCAGAAAAACATTATATCCTTAAAGGTTTTCTAATCGAGTAGTTTATTAATTTATTGATATTAAGATGACAAAATATGCAACTATAATATAACTAGCAATACAATGTTAGAATAGCTTTATAATTTTGAAATGTTTTACTTATTGCAAAGTTTCTAACTAGAACTGTGCATGATTTATTTGAACAGCCTTCACTTCTATAAATATCTGACTATAAAATAGCAAACAAGAAGATGGAATTACATTTTCCCTTCTTTACCTTACATACTTTCATGTCTATGAACTTCTTTTCCCTGAAATAGAACAGATTCTCACCAAAAATTCAAAAGCAAAGTCTTTCTTAAAAATTTTCTTTGGCACAAATCTTATACATTAACTCCAAAGAAAGTATTTTCTCCCTGCAGTGATTTATTCTGTAACTTCTGGCTTTATTAATCTGCGAAAACATTAGCACTTACAGCAAAAAGAAACCATGCGTCAGTAGTCTGGTTTGAAGAGTCGTATGTCTTTTCTTGTGAGGTAGCTCCCACACTGTTCAGTGTTACAACTAAGTCTGAAACTGCTGGCGCAGAAGTCCTATTGCACGGTGGACTACACCTTCAGAAGAAGCAGAAAAAGAACGAGATAGAGAGGCCGGCTGTCTTTGGCCCTACGACCCTGAGTGCTCCTGACCTCATCTGATCTGAGAAGCTAAGCAGGGTCGGGCCTGGTTAGCACTTGGATAGAGGATAGCGAGGCTGGGTCCAGACACGCTGAGTACTACCCCATGGGCTTCAGAGCTGGCCTTCCTTCTCCAAGACAGTGTTTTAGGTGCCACATTATGACACTGTTCTTCAAACCATGTGTTATCCATGAGATCTGTAATTCCAAGAACCAAAAATGTTAATAAAAGAAATATTTTCTCCCAAAGGAGTTCAGAGAATTTCTTCACATGTGCTACATTCTAAGACTTTCTGAATTCTTTCATCTTGAGAGAGAGCATAATTTGAATAAATTTTCCAAACACAAAAGCTTCTCCTTTTCCAATTTTCTCCCAACATGAAAATAAATCTATCTAAAATGAAAACACCTAGTATTTTACCAAAGCAGGTTTCTATGCGAAATGGTTTTTAAAAATTCATTATTTTGCTTAAGCTTCATTGCAGTATGTAAGGTCAATTTAGAGTCATTTCCATTTTGCAAAGGCATGAATAGAGCGCTGAAGAATAGCCTACATCAGACAGCTTAAAAGCTGTGTCTTAGGTGGGCATTAGACCTTTTTAAGTATACATTTAGGCAAGCGTTACAGGAAGTGACGTATCAATGCTATTAAGTGAGTAAGTAGCACTTTATCTTTACGTGTTAGAATCATGTGATACAATATGGGAATTACGTTTATCACAGAACGTAGCTTAGTAACAGTGAGTGGGTCTTGTCACTTGTGGCATGCTTATCCATACTGAGGGTCTAGCAGGTCTTTGTCACCATGACCAGCTGCTGAAGAAATTATGGCATGAGGAAGGCTTTGAGAAAGGAGCCATTCTGAGCCGGCTTCCCATTTCTCAGTGAATGTCACTTGTGAATGGGCTTCATCTTCTTCATTCCAGGAAGGAGAAATAAGAGAGAATGCACAAGAAAATGTGTCCTCTTGGGCAGTGTGGTTGGTACAGACAAACAAAATGCTTGCTGCACACAACCAAGTATGTTCTAAGACCCAGTGTATGTATTGCTACATGGAATACTTTTATTCTTTTTATCTGTAAAACAAGGAGGAAGTATTACTAACATAAAATTATTCACAATAGTCTTACTCACTTAAGTTTTTTTTTTTTTTTGCAATAGAATGTAGCATTTTCCAGTATCTACTCTAAATTCCATTTTCCAAATGGTATTAGCTACTGTTTTCTAAACTTTAAAAATCATATGGAGACTCCTGGGGAGACAGCTCAGTGGGAGAAGCTCCTGCCTGATAAGTGCAAAGTCTTGAGTTTGAGCTCCAGTTAAAAAAAAAATGTGAGATTTTTAAGTCCAAAAATTAATATAGGTACTCCGCAATTTCTGTCAAGGTGAGATTTTCTGATAGGTGTTTCCACTCTGTCATTTCTTGACTTTATATTGCAGTTCCTAAGGGTGCTGTGCTAACCAATTACGTACCATGACCCTAAAAACCTTACCAACAGGATTGAGTTTTGCTGATGGATCAAAAAATCTCTTTTCTAGTGGATGATGTTTTTCTATCCCCATTTTCTGTCTGTGCAGTTCATCATGCTGACCTACCTTTTCATGCTGGCCTGGCTGGGGGTCACAGCCTTCACTTCCCTGCCCGTTTACATGTACTTCAATGTGTGGACCCTCTGCCGGAATACTACCCTGGTAGAGGGGGCAAATCTGTGCTTGGACCTTCGTCAGTTTGGTAGGTAGACATTGAATCTGTACCTGTAAAACACAACCTCATGTTGTTTTAGTTAAGTATCTGCATGTAACATATTTTAAATCGCCTTGGATCCAGCACTACCTCTACCACTGAGATAATTTTGTCAAGTCACTTGTTAAGATACTCTTTCTTAGATTTAAAGAAATAAGAATTCAAAAGAGAAAAAAAGTCAGGCTCATATCATATTTTTATGGACAGGCTATCAGACTGTGTTTTCTGGTATTAGCTGATTAAAATTGTGATTGCTGTACTCTTTTCAAACTCAATCTGATGTCTACATTCTCCTGATTGAATTAAGTAAGGTTTTAAAAAGAGATTTTTTTCAAGTTATAATATTAAGCCATTATTATATCTGATGGACAGAATAATGACCCTGAAAGACTGTATACATCCTTATTCATAGACCATAGAATGTGTGGGGTTTCATGAAAAAAAGGAATTAATCTTACAAATAGAATTAAGGCTTCACTGTGATATTTTTATTTTGACTTCTTTTATTCTACTATATAAACTATATGATTTGATGATATTGGATATATTAATGTGTTTATCTTAGTAAAATTGTATTATGAAATATTAAAACTTATCCCATCATATTTTTGAGATCCAATATTTAAACTGTGCTCCAGTCAAGTGTAAAGATTTAGTGAAAGTCCCTCAGCATCAGACATGAAGAGAGTGTTCCCGAATAGATGGGACTCAAACTCAGGGAGCTTGATTTGAATCTCATTTCTCAATATCGTTGCTGCAAAAATTTTTATTCCCCTTCTTTCTCCAATTATTGAACAAACATCTGTGATGACAAAGCACAACAGTTTTGAAAGAAAAATATATTCCTCGAAAATATATGAATGTTGACAAACACTTGGGTTATGGTCATGGTTGGTGATGTGTTTTCTATGGAAGAAAGACTTTGAATAAGCAATGTCCTTGTCCTCAGCTATGTCATTCAAATGGACAATTTATGTTTTACTGGAAAATAAATGCACGTAGTGTGAGTGAGAAATCCTTTATATGTTTTCCTACAAGTGACTTCTAATTGCCAAACTATAGTCATATCTGAAAAATAATAGAAGAATTGTGTCCCATTTTTGCTGCCATGTAGGCTGTTCCTCTGTGTTAGTAATCTTATGTGAGTGGACATACTGGAGGAAAATTAGCTTATACATGCACTAAGTTTGCTAGTCAACTGAAAAATAAAATAATTCACCTTTATTTTTTCTTTTTAAAACAATAATTTTATTGATAAACAAATAGCAATGAGACAGTTTCAAAACCGGTTAGTAGGACAGTTTCAATAATTAATACATTGCATATTGTTGTCTTCTTACTGATTATTAATAATTCACCTTTATTGTCCAGATAGTCCCAATGTAACTGAAATGGTTCTTTAACAATAGGAGAATGAATTGGGAGATAGATGAACGATGGAAGAAAGCATAGAAATAGTTCATGTGTTGTTTGCTGGATTGAAACACAGAGGAAAGGGCGTAGGAACTAAGGAATGTGAGCAATTCCAGGAGCTAGTAAGGGACATTCCAGTTATTCTATTATTTGTAAAATTAGTGACGTAAAACATAAATTATTTCAAATGTAAACATTTATGTTGCATAGTAGGGAGTCAATTTCCTACCACCCTGTAAGGGAGGAGTGTTCATTCTGCTTCCAGTTGTCCAAAGTTCCTTGATAAGAAAATTCATCTCTAGAGATGATGCTTCAGTTGTCCAGTAACCAACAAAACTTGTTATCACCTCACCAGCAAAAATTATCTGAAGTTTTCCATATTGCAGGCACAACCGATTCTTCCAGTGCAGAAAAGTAGACTGTTTCAGTTTACCAACGCTGCGAACTTCCAAAGAGCACAGGCAAAGCCTGCGCTGCATCTCTGCAGCGGTCAGTGCTCCTTGCTTTCTCCCCTCACTTTCATTGCACTGAGTTATTGATGCTCCTCTTGCCCAGTCATTTCTGTGACTTGCCTTTTCTCCTATTGCTTTTAAGGAAACTAAAAGTGTCAGTGCGTATATGTTAATTAAACATTTTTCTATGAAAATTAAACATATAAAGTCACAACCTTCTGAAAAAATGTGTATATCTAAATAATTTACTAAAATTTTGGTTTGACCAATATGGGCATTCAAAGACAGATACATATCCGTGAATTACTAGAACCAGGTTTTTGGAATTGCGTTGCAGCTTACCTCACACCTGCTCTTTTCATGGCATAATATTATTCACATGTCAATTCCCAAGCTACAATTAATTTAGACAGTATGTATATATTTGTAGGACACATTATATATATCAAGGTACTTCATTTAACACGTAAGTTTTTATGCACAAAAACACATAGCCTCAAGAGTTCTGACTTGGCTGGAAATATTTAACAAACAAGAGAGCAGGTCTTCAATACACGCTCCTCATCTGAAGGACAGGAGAGATTTAGGCATGTCTATATAAGCACAATGATGCAGTGGAGTTTCCAAGGCGGTCTCATACCTGGTCTCTTGAGATACCGATAGGGAGACCAGTGTGGCTGAATTAAAGCAATACAATATTCTGTTGTGTAACAATATAAGGGAGACCTGGCAGGAAAATCACAATTTCAAATGCAGTTTGGGGAAATTAAGCAAATTAGTATGACTCTGTCTCAAAAATAAAAAGAGAGAGAGAAAGAAAATAAAGAGAGATAGGAAGGAAAGGGGGGAAAGAAAGGGAGGTAAAAAAGAAGGAAAAAAGGAAAGAAAGAAAGAAGTTAAGACAGGCTGAAGATGCATGGATATAGCTCAGTGTGAAGGCCTTGGATTCAATCTTGAGTATTCAAAATAATAATAATAAGTAACAACAATGAAGATAGTAGAAAGAATAAATTTAGATAAAGGATCAGAGGTCACAGCGCATACAATAAATTTAGGCCTTTCATTCTAAGGGACATAGAATCAGGGCAAGATTTTGGAATACAGAGGTATCTTCTGACTTACAGAAGGGTTCCTCTCTGTGGAGTGTAACTGCTTGAGGCAGGGAAAGTGGTGCCAGTAGCAAGCTTTCATATGAACCTGTTTATGAGATGCTGCTGGTCTGGGACAGGAGTGTAGAAAGGAGATTGGGAAAAGCGGCTTGATTCTGGAGGATTTAGAATAGAAATGACAGAATTTCCTGATAGATTGTAGGTTGAGTGTGAAAATAAAGAATCTAAAGAGGAACTACTTTGATAAAGTGATCGGGAAGACTAATTTATATTAGAGATGGCAAAATCTATGATAAAGTTTTCTTGGAAATGGGGCAGGCAACTAATATTAGAAGTCAAATTCTGAAGATATCAATTCTTAGATTCTTGTTAGAAATCCAAGCAGAGTTGTTAGGTAAGAAATTAGATGCATAAATCTCATTTTCTGGAAATATGCATGAGATAGTGGAAAAGATCTAGGAGTTATTAATAACATGAAAATCTCTGGAACTGGATGAGATCAGAGAGGGAGGAAAATAGCTGAAGACTAAACACTCCATAGTTGCAGGTCATAGAAAAAGATGACAACCCAGACAATGATACTGAAGAAGATGCAGGGAGAACAAAGAGACAGAAACAAAACTGGCACACACCTGTAACCCTAGCACTTGGGAAGCTGTCAACAGGAGGGTCACTATGAGTCCATTCTGTGTAGTAAGGCCCTGCAGACCCTGTACCAACCACATAAAAAAGAGATGTAGAACCATGGAAGCATCACCTGTGTGATTGTCTAAAAAGCACAACACCCAAGGTTAAACTTCATGCATTGGTCCTAACAGCCGTGTGCTGCAGTCTAAGAGTACGTATAGTTGAGAATCTCCCAGGTAACTATGATGTGGTTGGTCTGTAAGTCAACTGGAGCTACCATCAATTCAACAAGTGAAATGGAATCTCTGTATTTTCCAAGATACCTTTGTTTTTCTATATTAGCAGCAGCAGAAGTACCACTTTAAGCTATACACTTTAATGGACTAACAGAAGCATTGTACCAAGTGAATGAATTTAGATTCTGATGACAGCAGACTCTACAGTATGGTTATCAAAATAATTATGATGCCTGCACTATCACAATAATGGACCAAACCACTGAAGTAGCAACTACCATTAAATCTGAAAATTCTGGTGTCTAAATTCAGTCAAATTCAGATTTGAAAGGTTTTAAATTGCTTAAGAGCTGGTTTTGCATCTTATAATCATAATTATATGTATAATTGTTATCCACAATAAAAATAAAATAATTTTCCTATTACGATGTAATAGAGAAAAGAAACTTGCTAGGGCAGGGGAAATAGCTCAGCAGCATAGCACCTGCCTGGCAAAGTGAGGTCATGAGTTCAGTTTCCATTACCATTTAAAAAAGGGACTTGAGGGCCAGGGAGATGGCTCAGTGGAATAAGCACTTCCCTGGCAAGTGCAAGGGCCTGAGT
>NDGM011029002.1:0-22583 GCA_002564305.1 Octomys mimax
AAAGACCCTGTTTAAGTTTTCATTTGAATGCATGGTCACTAGTCAATACAATTCTAAATTAATGTATTACGACTACTAGAATTAATAGATTGAATCAGAGTTCTTTTCATTGCAATATTAAGATATAGTGAGGAAAAGATATATTGCAGATATAGTAGTAACACATTGTTCAAAACTTCAAATTAACCCCAAGCAAAAAATTATGTAAAAAATATACTGGTGCTGTAGAAAACAAAAAATAACTATGTCTTATTTTCTGTTTACTACTTAAGAAGAAAAATTGCCAGTTTTCTACAATGCAATATAAGCAAGCACTTAGTCTCTGGAATGCTTCTTAATAGATATCTTTATTTTAGAACTGGCAAGCAATGAATGGAAATGTACATTAGCAACCTTGAAAATGGCTTATCCAATAAAAAATATTTCCATTTCCCCAATGTCTCAGCTTTTTTTGTAGGCAAATTTATGAATAAAATTGTTTTGTTTCTTTACCACTAAAATTTACTAGGTTAAAATAGAATATTATGATCAATAAGTCTTTGTACAACACAGATACAAGGAAGACACACATTCTGATATCCATCTTTGAATCTGAAACTGTGTAGATTTTGTGTTTAACTCCATCAAATATGAGACAGCGTTATTTATGGGGCTCTGGGATCAAGGTAAAAAAGGTTTAGTTTGATTTACCTTATTGTTCCTTTCTATATAGAAAAAAGAGAACATTTTTTAAAGTGTCTATTTCTTCAAGTAAAGTAAAAGAGTGCTTCTGTGAATAAATAGTGAAATATTCTAACTTACCACAGCCATTTTAACTGGGGAAATAAGACACTGCACAATACAGAGCAACATTTATATTGCATAACTGCAGAGGCAAACAATAAGCAATGACTCTGACTAACCCTCGGCACTTCCTTTAGATGCACATCATGGCTGACAGTTCAAGGAAATTGATTTAAGCTTCTTGCTAACTGTGTGTCAAATATGTGAATTCTCTGAATAATTTTTTTTCCATTTAACAAACCGTTTTAGCCTCCCAATTATTAAAACTGCACAGATAAATGGGAAAGTGAGAAATAACAAGACACCACACCAGCTGTGCCGAGCTATTTAGGCTCACACAGCTTGAATATTAAATTATCCATGAGGTGAAACAGTGTAATAAACATGAAAAGTATCTTCTTTCAGAGAGGCAAACAGTTTTCAGAACTAATGATGGCCACAGTCACCTCTCCGGTCTCCTTGGTGAGTGGCTGAATCATGCAGTAGGGTGCCGACATACAGGGAGAGCCACACTTCACTGCACATACAGCTCGCAAGTGCTAGCTGAAGAACCAGGTTCCCACACCGCTTTAATTAGACAGTGTTGTAAATTAATGAACTGGGAAGCTGTATTGAATTTCAGTGATCATCAGAGTATCAGATTATGTCATATAAGGAATAACATTGTTATTGTGCTCTGCTTAAAGAATTTGTTTTTGAAGATAGCATGATTGGCAGCATGATCAATGAAAATCTGGTGAAAAGAGTGAATGAAAAATTCCTTCCAAAAAATTCTAATTTGCAGCTAGGGAGTGCTTTTGGCATTAGGAGGCTAACTGTGGTTACAGAAAGGCCACGGTGAAAGTTTGTTTTGCAAACACCACTTGAGATAATGGGTAGAATTGTAGCTCAACTAAAATATCTTTTTAAATATTTCATGTTTATTTGCTTTTTCAGTCTTACTTAAATGTTATAGGTATGCTTTTATTCATATTATTGTTCTTGGGCTCTCTAAATCTATTGTTCTTAGACTCCAGAGGAACAAATTGAAGCTGGTTTGGCACATATCCAGGGAAGTGCACTGTTTTATGCTAATCCAGTTGAAGGTGTTGATGAAATCATGACATTCCTCTGAGTCATCCTTCATATGGGTCCTCAGGGCAAAGGGTACTAAGGAACAGAAGGAGGAGGAGTGTGTGATAGAGGATGAAGGAGAAAGAGAAAGAGGAGAAGAAGCAGGAGGAGGAGCTAAAGGAAGAGGAGAAGGAAAAAGAGGAGTAAAAGGAGACAAAGAGCAAGAAGGTAGTAAGTAGGAGGAAGAGGAAAATTAGAAAGTTGGAGAAGAGTGAAGAAGAGAAAGATCAGAAGGAAAGATAGGCTTTCATTGGAACGCTGGGAAAATGAGCAAATCTGAGGTCCTAGAGGTGCAAACTACAATGAAAAGAGGTAAGTAAATAGAATGTGTAGCCACCCTGCCCTAATTCTGCAGTGACACAGCTGTTGTTTTCTTCAATCACAGCTACCTCTCCCATTGCCAAGATTAGCACGTGCATGATATGGACAGAAGCAGAGATTTCCCAGTCACTGAGAAGTCCTCCCTGCTCCTAACAGATGGGGTAGAGGATTTCCTATTTTGTTGTACTAACCTCACTAGACTTTACTTTCACAAAGAAAGAGATTATGCGCTTTGTAATAATGTCCCTCTAGAAATTTTATATCCTTCCTGGATCATTCACTATTCATAGATGACCTTAGAATAAATGATCAAATACGACATATCAGAAAATTCCAAGTTTTCATGTAAGTCATTTTTTAATGAGACTTTGAAGCTTCTCTTGCTTTAGAGGAGCACTAGTCTTCTCTAGATGTTATTTTTCATTCTTTTGAAAAGTTTTTAATTTAGAACCTAATTTTACAGATGTAGAATTACAGAAATGTAGGGAAAATTGTTCCCTTACATGACTAACTCAATCATGACATCACTGACATCTTATATTAGTAGAATATGTTTATCACAATTTCAAACCAACTGTGATACATTATTATTATTCTGGCATATTATTCAGATTCCCTGGTATTTTACCTACATTATTTATCTATTCAAAGCATTAGTGGAGCATACCACGTTACATGCAGTCATTGTGCTTCCTGAAGTTTTTTCATACTGAGTTTCTCAGACTCTTCTTGGTTTTAGTGACCTTGACAGAGTTTTGATGATGGATAATCAGCTTCTTTAGAAAACATGTCTGATTTATGGTTTACTGGCATTTTTCTTATAGATAAATTTAGGTCATAAGTTTTTGGAAAGATGGCCAAAGTGGTAAAAGACCTAATTACCACTTGATATCAAGGACAAACTATATCAACATGATACATCACTGTGATATTTACCATAATTACCTGGTTAAAATGGAGTTTCTCATGTTTTCTTTATCTGAAGAAAGTTACCTCCCTTTGTTTTCCATATTGTTCATTAGGAAGAAATTCACATTGCACAACCCACATTTGAATAGTTGCCTTTGTTTTACGTTTTTTGAGGGTTTTGCTATGGACACCTGTCGTGGATGGACAAGTGTGGTCAAACTGTAACACACACTTGAACTGAATCAATGAGGCACTGGAAGGTCAACCTGAGGATTACTGCCAACATACTATATAGAACTGGAGAAGATGCTGTGAGGAGACTTTTGGTTCTCCTAGTGCTGTTGGTGCTCCTGAGGGGCTCAGCATGCTGTCTATCCTGATGTGGACACTGTTATTCTCATTGTGGAAGGAGCTCAGGACCTTATTGTCACTGAGATGGTTACAGTTCAATTTGGGAGAGTTTGGTCCTTGCTTTAAGCATCATTTCCTGGTTCTAGAGGAAAAGATGGTGCACTGTTCAGTCTCCTGGAGAAGCTTGTTGTATTGGCTTTTCTGGTGGAAACTCAGCTGTCCTCGTCAGTGGAGGAGCTCAGGATCTCAATGTCACTAGAATGGCTGAGATACCTTTCAGGGGAGCTCTGGTTTTTACTTTTGAGTGCTGCTTCCTGGTCCTAGTTCAGATTCCTGAGCCTGATAGCACAAGCTTTTCATCCTGCTGGCACAGCCTTTCTAGCTTCCACCACTGACCTTCCATGAAACACACCTGCATGAGACATTATTGAGGGGTCTTGGCCTCCAGCCGGACTCCATGTGCTGTTCCATGCGGCAGGTCTTCAGCTGCACTCTTGCAGGACATGGCAGTGGGATTCAGGCCCTCAGCTGGATTCTTTTGGACTTTAGTGTGTGGATAAATTACCTGCACTCTCTGTATATGACACTTTGGGTGACTGTTATAAAATAATCCTATAAATTTTGTGTTCTGTATTGTTTTACTGTAAATACTCACTATTACAGCAGCCATGTTTTTTTTCTATATCCTCAATATTAGATTATAGTCAAGTCACCTTTTTTAAGCCCTTGATTATTATACTTTTTAGGTCACAAAAAGTAACGAGACACATATTTTAATTCTTTTTTTAATTTCACATAGGTCCTTACCAAATTATGCTAATTATATGCAGACTTATCAATCTTTGAACAGGTTAAGATATAGACTCCAATGAAGAATAATTGAGTGTTATTTCTTTATATTGTAGATAAACTCTGTTTTGAATAATGACAATCATTTATTATCTTATTTTTTTCTGATGATTACTAAGCATATGGATACAATCAAAATATATGGTAAATGTTTAAATCAAAACAACTTATTTTAGTAAAATGTGCATTGGCATTACTCCCCATCAAAACACTCTCCTCACCCCAGCAACCTTAGGCCACTATGAATGACATTTTCTGAGGTAATTCTGAAAGGCCTTCTTCCTGAGTGCTTTTAGGAAGTGAGGACACAAAATATAAATGGTTCTGGCCTGTGCCATCCAATGAAAATGCATATCCATGAAAACACTACACTGTATCTTCCTCTACTTTCTTCACCAAATCTGGCATCATGTGACTTCTGGTTCTTCCTAAAGTCAAAATGACCATGAAAGATAAACTGTTTTTTAAAAGATGTTTTATTTATTTAGTATAGGGCCTTACTACACAGCTCAGGCTTGCAGTGATCCATCTGTCCCAGCCTCCCCAGTGCTGGGATTACAGGCGTGTGCTTCCATGCCACGTTTTGGCAGCCTGCTCCGAGTAGGGTCAGCACAACATGCGGTACAGGGGATCAAACTCAGGTCCTTGGGCTTGCTCAGCAGGTGCTTAGACCAATGAGCTATCTCACCAGAACCTATTTAAAAAATCTTGCCAGAACCTATTTCAAGGCCCAGTTGAGCAGCGAGTCACATTTCCTATATTTTTCTTTAAGCTCCTATTTTTCTGTCTGTACTTTTTCCTTTACAAATGTTGATTAGTGACTCTCTTACCTTCTGATTGTGTTTTTAAAAATCATCTGAACATTTGAGAATAATATGCAATGTGACAACCACTGTTTAATTGCTATCATTTTGTTTAGTGAAATTCTATATCATTTTTATTTTTTAACTATCTTTTATTCCCTTTAAAAAATGATCACTTCCAATATTCAAGGGCAAAATTGTGAAATATTTAATTTATCTCTATTGTTTTATGGTGAATTTTCTTCTTGATGGATTTTTAACTTCATGTCTATACATAAATGGAAATTTCATAATTTATACGAGAACGCTGGTGAAAACTTCTTAAAATAATTTGTTGGATACACCATAAGGAATATTTAAGAAAACTTTGGATCAATAATCGTGTCAATGAAAATGAGAGAAATCAAGTAAAGAACCAATTTAAAATATAGAAAATAAAATATTTTAAAAATAAAAAATAAGAAGAAATGTAAAAATAGGAGTTAATAATCATAAGACACTTTAAGATAAAAATATAATCATAATAAAAGCAACCAGAAGCAAACTGAACAATAATGTATCATAATCATTTGAATTAAGTTTCAGTACAAGAAAAATTATTTAACATTAAGATGTCTAATAATCACGTTAAGAGATTATAGGAAAAATTTTATTAAATCTCTATAGATGACTTATTTGTACAGTTCCACACATGCTGAAGGAGACACTAATCACATATTTAAATAATAAAAATCAAGGCTGGGGAGATGGCTCAGTAGAATAAGCATTTGCCTGGCAAGTGCAAGGGCTTGAGTTCAATCCCCAGTTCTGCCAAAATAAATAAATAATAAAGGTAGGCAAGCCATTTCAGCTCTGAAGGTACATGCATTTGAGAGTTAAATTTATAAAAAGCAATTCAGACATGGTGACAAACAGATATTATATGACTACTTTGCTGTTACGCAAATGAAGACTTGCTGGGTATGGTGGTGTGGTGCCTACCTGTGACAACTGCACTTAGAACACTGAGGCAGGAGGATTGTTAGTCTTAGTGTGAGGTCATCCTGGGCTACATAGTGAGTTTAAGACCCACCTGAACTTCTTTGTGAAGCTGTGCCACAAATAAACAAACAAACATATGCATTTTCTTTCTTTTTAAATTTGATTTATTGTTATCATTGTTTTTTAAAATGTATTCAGTTGTTTCAGCGTCTTTCTATGCAGCTCAGACTCCTGGTGATACTCCTGCTTTCAACCTCCCAGCATGCGCCATGATGCCCTGAGTCTGGCCAGCTCAGCTGCCCTGGGGGAGGAGCTGGGGTGGTATGTTGTGCAGGGGAATTGAACCGTGGTTCCTGTGCTTGTTTAAGTTTGTACAAGCAGGAGCCTTACTCCACTGAGCTATCTTGCTAGCCCCACGAAATGGATATTTCTTTCTGTTTCACAATATCCATTATACATTGTGGCCCTTATTTACACTTTGTTTCTTATGGCAGAGAAACAATAAGGTCTGTACACATACAAGAAACAGAAAATGAGGACTACAAAATCCTTTCTTAAATTCACAAGAAAGTGAGTATCAGCAACACTGGCAAGACATGAATTTTAAAGTGTTTTCCTTTTTGTGTTCCTCAGAAATATTTATTTCTATACACAGATTAAAGTATACTTACAAAATGTGGTAAAATTCACCCAACTCAAATTTGATCAAGTGACATCTTATCAGTTGTTAAGTATTTTTTTGCAAAATATTTCAATACAGCCATAGCATAATTTTCAAAGTATATTTTTTAGATTTAAGGAATATAGCTATGGAGATTTGCTTTTGCATTTTACCAATAATATAATCTCAAATTCTGAACATAAAAATGTATGATATATGATCTTGTTCAACTAAAATTGAATAAATTTCTTTGGCTTCCCATACTTCTTCATAGCTTCTTAATTTTTAAAGCAAAATTAAGTAGATTTGAGATAGAATTAATTAAAATTTTTGTATAGTATATAAAATGTTATCTTGAATTCTATATGATTGTAACTGTGTAAGGATTGCACATTTGGAAAAAATCAAGAACGAATTCCATTAGAAACAGTGTATGCTCTAGATCATGGATTTTTATTTAGTGTTTTTTTCTTTTGTTTATTTGGTACAGGGTCTCACCTTGCAGATTGAACTGGCAGTGATCCTCCTGTTTTCAGCCTCCTCAGCACTGGGATTACAGGTGTGCACCGCCACACCTGGTTTCAGTGGCCGGTTCATTGCTCCCAGGCAGGTGGGGCTGGCACAGCATGTGGTGCTGGGAATCGAACCATGGTTGCTGTGGTTGCTTAACCAGGTGCTTAATCCACTGAGCTATCTCACCAGCCTGAGATTATGGATTTTTAAAGATGGAAAATAATATAAAGAATAATAAATACCAATGATTCAACAACCATTTTAAAATGAACTGTTATTTATCATAATTCTCACCAACAGAAATGTTAAATTCCTGACAGATATTAAAATACTTGTCATTACATAAAACATAATTGGTTTATTTTGAGTCTTTTAACAAAGATATGAAAATCGGTTTTACTTCCGTGACTTGTACAGATCTCTTTACACAAGAGATGCATGGTTCTGTGTGCTAAGTGTCAAGTGGGCAACCCTTGTCTTTTTAGGAAATGAGTATTTGGAAACTAACTAATGACCATCTGTTCTGTTGACAGAGTGACAGGTGTTCCTATTTTGTTTTAGCAAATCTTAATAATTTATTGGCTATTCTAATGCCACTCATGAAGATATGAAGATTGCTTATTGTTTTGGCTCTCTAATTAGAGAGCATAGCTATTGTAGAGAAAAGCACCACAATTTCATTCTAGTATGACTGCTTTCAAACAGCCTTGTGCACATGTGGAAAAGTAGAAATAATCATTTTTGATGTGTGTCTAATATGTCCAGTTGTTTTAAATGGGTATAAACTGATATAAGTATATACTTGATATATCTAATCTATTGGCTATAAGCTGAAAAGCAACACTTGATTTACATAAATAGATATCTTCACTCTGTCTACATCTATATATATTTTAGTAGTTAAGTATATTATGATATTCTAAGAGTTTTATTACAATACCTTGGCAGCATTTGTAAATGTACATTGTCATACACATAGTTCTTAGAATGTACAGATACATAACGAATTTCTCATCAACTAAAGTAGAAATTTGTTATTCTTGGTTTGAAAAATCTGTAACATATATTGTTGTATGTTACCTTACTTCTTTGTTGTTATTTGCTTTTGCTTTTACTCTTGAAAATAAAATAAAACAGCAAAAGAAAAAGAAAAGAAAAAAATAAAGTAGAATGTTACTCAAACATTGTTATCTTTACATAGCTCATAACTTCTGCACAACTCTTTTAAAATTTACTATGGAAATTCAGTTAAGTATAGACCTGTGGGAATTGTTATTTAATTGGGATTAGATTTGTATTTCCAACTCAAAATTACTTTTATCATTAATAGTAGGACATGGGGATAACACAAAAGGCTGTCAAAATTATGTACAGTAAATCTACACTTCGTAGATATCTTACAAATCTGTCTCTCAAATGAGAAGTGTCTAATTTACATAGGGAAGCAAATGAGTTCCCTAAGAGAAAATGTCCATGTTTATGTCTTTTATTTGGTGTGCAAAAGTATCTTTTTATTTATAGTTGCTTGCAAACAGGCCAGGCTTTTATCCCCTTTCTGAACCCTGTGAATCATATGCTACAATAATCATAACTAAAGGGCTGGCGAGATGGCTCAGTGGACTAAGCACCTGCTTAGGCCAGCTCAGGGACTGGGGTTTGATCCTGGGCATCACATGCTGTGCTGGCTCTGCTCCCAGGCATGCTGAGCCAGCGACCAAGACCGGGCATGATGGTGCATGCCTATATTCCCAGCACTCTAGAGGCTGAAAACAGGAGAACCACTATGACTCAGAGCTGTGTAGTGAGACTCTGTACCAAATATATAAGTTAAAAAATAATCATAATGATAACATTAACCATAATACCTAAGAAAAAGCTATAAATCATGTGAAATATGCATATATTAAGACTTTGCTCTCACAGCCAGCATTGTAAAATGGAGTAAAGGCAAAGATAACACTACTCAGATTCCCTTTTTTTTCTTTTTTAAAGAGAATTTTAAAAACGTATTTATGTTCTTTGGTGTAAGCCTTTGAACACACAGGATATTGACACACTTCGGCACATTTATGAACTCTTGAGGCCATATGGTAACAAGATATTTTAAAGTAACATAAATTTCCCCAGGACATTGTCTAGAAAATAGGTAAATATAATAATTGTTCACCTTGTTTCTATATTAATTTTTGTTTCTTTGTAGTTAACATTCATTAGAAGCTACCTAGAAACTGAGACTTTCTCATTCATTCATTATCAACTGCATTTCTTGACAAGTCAAGTGACACAGTTAGAGTTATTGGGAATTATAGGAGCTGATACATGAATTTCCACAATAGTATCATAGTCAAAACATGCTTACAGGTTGATCACATTTCTAGAAAGAAGATAAATGTATTTTAAACATTTGAAAATATTTACTTATTCATTTGGCACAGGATCTCACTTTCAGCTTGGAATCATAATGATCCTCTTATCTCAGCCTCCCTTGGACTGGGATTACAGCCATGTGCCCCATCAGAATGATTTTGGGCTGTCAGGTGTGCCCAGGGCAGGGCCAGCACAGCACGTGGTACCAGGGATCAAACTCAGGTTCTCGCACTTGCCAGGCAGGTGCTTAGATCGCTGAGCTATCTCTCCAGCCCAGTAAATGTATTTTAAAGACAAGCTGTATTTAAACTTGGATAATTATTATAATGTATTTAAACTTGGATAATTATTATAATGTTCTCTAGTATAGAGTATAGTATATTTACTATCTAGTATATTTACTATGATAAATTCCTACATATACATATCACTGAAAGTAAAATTTTTCATAGTTGGGTTATACTCGTTTTACTTAATGTTCTCATTTTATATTTGTTTGAACATTTTAATTCAACTCTCAGACTCCAAGTCATGTTAGTCTTAGTTTAATATTCATCTCCAAAGCATGAATGTTTTTTATATAATTACTAATATAATTAATATACATTGAAGATTATGTAATTCTCCATCCACATCCACATCTTTAAAAAGTGACATTTCATGGGGTGGGGAGATGGCTCTGTAGAATAAGCGCTTCCCTGGCAAGCGCAAGGGCCTAAGTTCAATCCCCGGCTCTGAAAAAAAAAAAAAGACAATTTCACAATTGTTTTACAGATACCAGATCCAAAAAAATTTACTGCTGCTGTGATCATTATACTTTAAGTCTATTTAATCTATAGCCATCTTTCCACCTCTTCTTATCCCTTCATTTTACTAAAGAGAATGAATTCTTGGCGGAATAACCTAGAATCCAGTTGAGTCTGTTCACTTTCTCAAAATACCATTTCACTTAATATTATCTCTGTTACCATATTTCTAGACAATTGAAAGCAATCTCTAAAGGTATGAACAGTGTTAGCCTTTACTTTTCTTTAAAAGAACCCTACACACTGGTGTTCCTTATTACAGGAGATCTGGAACCTCTATTGCCTGATTAAGCTACTATCAAGGATATGAAACCTCTACTGTCTGCCTCATTTGTTCTTTGTAAAGCTGCATTCTGAATCTTTTTTCTGAAGATTTTTATTTTTATTGCTATATATTTCGCCTAGGGTCTACAGGGTCTCACTACATAGATCGGACTCGTAGTGACCCTCCTGTGTTCAGCCTCCCAAATGCTGGGATTACAGGCGTGCACCATCACACCCAGTCTCAATGGCCTTCTCAGTGTGCTCCAGGGGCGGGGTTGAAGATTTTGTCTCCTAGCAACCTTTACTAGAGTAAAGCATTTTGCTTTCACATAAAACAATATTCCGAATAACTTGCAAAGTACTGGCATTTATTATTGTATTCTATTGCTAGGAAAGTATTGTTCTAGTGCTAATTGAAGCTGTTTTTAAAAATAAATTTGTTTTTAACTGATACTTGAAAACTAAGTAGTTGTATATATTAATGGGATAACATGATTTCAATGTATTTATGCACTGTACAACAATTAAGTAAAGGTAGATATATCTACCTTCAATTTCTATATATATATATATATATATATATACATATTCAAAATAGATTGTTTACATTGAAACATAGTTTCTTCAATTGCAAAGCAATTTGGTGAGTTATATAAAGAGGGTTGTATTCTGGGTGCGTGTAACAACTCATTAAATTGATCAGTGGAAATTATTTATACATTGCCTGATGCAAAAGGTCTCAAGACAATGTCTAATTCCTAGAGATTTCAAGTTTGTTTCCTCTCAAATTTCAACTCTTAGGTTCCTATGGAGATAACCAGTTCATGCACGAGTTTAGCATCTGATTGCCTGCTCTAACTTGCAGAATGATGGTGCTGAAGGGATGTAGATGTGCACACTTGTGGCCTGAGGAGGTAGTTGTGTGTCAAAAATGATAAATTGAGAATATCTCTTCAGACCACCCTATGGAAGTTCATTGCGGCAATTGTGCTTTTTATATGAAATGACATTCCGAGGACAAGAATGGTCTACACGAAAAACAGAAAGTTCACTACAAAGTTTAGTTCTACTATACTGTATAAAATTTTCAGTGCAGGTTAGAGACCTGTAATAATGATTTTATTAGTAATTTGAAAGAAATTAAAAATGTAAGGCACTTATTTTGTATTTGTTATTGTGCATTGGTACACTGTGGTAAATTTACGGAACTATTTTAAAAAATTGTCATAAACTATATGACAAATTATATAATTTTGGGATTTTTTAAATCAGAGTTCTTAAAATAAATCTGATATTTGGTTTAAATTAACTTGGTATTTTCTTCTTATCTACTGTACTTAATGCTTAATTTTCATAAATAAGTATTTTAAATCTTGACCTTCTGGTGTTCCTTTGCATTGTTTTTAAATTTCTAGAATTTCCTCTTATTTTAGTTCAAACACTAAATACAGGAGCTGAAAAGAGGCTTTTATCCTACAGTGTGAATTGCAATGCTTCTGAGGCTGAAATTGATTAACCAGTCAAATATTCATTGTTACCATTTCATAAAGGAAATTTATTTGCTTATTTATTTATTTTTTATGTATTTGGTACAGGGTCTCACTACGTTGCACGGACTCCTACTGGTTCTACTGTTTTCAGCATTCCTGGCCCCACCATGCACTGTCTCTATGGCTGGGTCAGCAGGCCCAGGCGCAGGCAGGCAGGGCATGTGGTGAAGGGGATGGAACCCCAGTCCCTGCACTTGCCTAAGCAGGTACTTAGTTCACTCAACTATCTCTCCTGCCCTAAGTGAAGCTTATTATATCTTTATTCTCTTACACACTTAGCTGATTTTAAACTGCAAATTATAAATGACTTTTAAAGCAATTAGTTTTAGAATGGACTGAAATTGTATAATTTTATCAGAGTAAAAACAAAACAATCATATATGTTCTAGAGAATCACACTGTGATTGTAATAACTTTATGCTTACTGGTTAAAATATTGTTTTGTGTGACAGTCTGAGGGATGATATTGCAAACAATAGATGGGGTTTGCAGAGGAGTGATCTAAAAATAGCTTTAACCAGAGAAAGAATTCTTTATGTGACCAAAATATTTCAATTATAAATCTAGGAAGGTTTTAAATGAAAAAAAAAACCACTCCTCATTAATCCACAATATTTCTATTACTCTAAAATTTATTTAAAATGAGGTTAAGAATTATGCTTTGGATTCTGCACTTAAAATTGTTCTGTAGTGTGAGTTGTAACATTCCTGCTTTGAATAAAGGATACTTTTGCTTTCTATAAAACTGATAGCTTTTTTCCTATTTATCAATATTTATCAATAAGAAAGAAATCTAGTTCTTTTCACTGCCTATTTCTCTTTTTTCTCCTATCACAATAAAATCTTCAATTTATGAATATTGCATAAGATGCATAAGATTTTATTGTATTACATTACATTTCTGTGATTTCAACAATGATCACATCCAGTTTTATATTATAATTGTTTATTGTAACCTATTTACCATAGAGCAGTATTGTGATAAATGCAGTGAATATTGAGGATGAGATTGTGCTTTGGAATAATAGCAGACTGTAGTCAGTAATAAAAGCAGTATTATTTTGGATCACTGTCTAACAAGTATCAGGAAGAGCTCAGGAAGTGGTCTGTGAACCATCTGAAATTGTTGCTTTAGGAGAAAGTGAAACATGAGGCGGCATTTAAAAACCTTGAGGAAACATCTAGCTTCTCGATGAGTGTTTCACTGTACACTCAGTTCTAGTGTGCATCTCAAAAGTCATCATCTTCAGCACTGCTATGCATTTATATTTCTGAATTACTGACTTAATCAGTTAAAACTTTTGTAAAGAAAAGTAACATCTAGCTTTTCTTTTGGGGATATTATGATCATCCATTAGAGATGCACTCAGAAAAATTCCCAGTTAAGGAATTGCATGACGCCAAGTTTAAAGTTTCTTTTAATGTAAAGCCTGAATAATCAAACTTCTCTTGAAAATTAATAGCTTAGAAGTGCTATATTTTTGCATTCATTGTTCTGTGCAACACGTTCTTCTGTTCATTATATTGTGACATATCATCAGTATGTCACTTCTGATCCTCAAAGTGTTTATAATATAGAAGAGAAGCACTATTACAGAACTATATAACATGTAGTCAGAATAAATCAGATTTTGCAAATATCATCTCATTAGCTTCTTAATGTATAGATACATTAGGCTGTAAAATATATGGATCTCCATTTTTAATCACACATACATTTTTACTTTAGGCGAAATTCAGAGTATATTCAGAATTTTTAAAACTAGATTAAATGTGTTTTGAAAGTAAAATACAATTTTAAAGAAATAACATAGCTTACCTATGACTATATTAGAAGAGTGCAGAAAATAGCCCATTATGAGCATAAAGCAAATGTTTTAGTAGAATTCATTTGAACCTGGAAGCTCCTGTGCTCTTTTAAAACCATTTTTGCTCTGTGCTGCTCTGTTTAATGTTTGTGTTTCACTTTTTGTAAATAAATCATCGCAGCAATGAGTTAGGGTAGGGAGTGTACCTCCCTATTTCTCTAATACAATAGTTAGCACAAAATAGGCAGTCATTAAATATCTGGTGACAAACACAGCAGTGAAGCATCCAGTGATGGGTGGATACCGCTAGCACTAACACTTCACCAGATGTTTGATGACCCCGACACTGAATCTGAGTTTACTCACATGAATGCCTTGGTTTCTGTCTTGTTTAGCGGGTACCTGGGACTGAACTTAGGGTCTTCACGCTGCACTGGCTTCACAATTTTTATTGGAAACTAAGTCTCATTAAGTTACTAAGATGCCCAGACGGGGCATCTTTTGGTATTGTTGTCCCTCAGGTTGTCAGACTGATGGCGTTATAGGTGTTAACTATGCCTGCAACAAACACTTTTAAAATAATTCATTTTATTGATGTTATTTTAAGAACTATTCATAATTACATACTATACTAATCAAAATAAATACTTAAGTTAGAATTAGAATTTTAACAATGAATAATTCTCAGTTTAGTTGATGTGAAGCTTATTTTGAGGGACAATAATCCTGTTAGAAAGACTAAGCATAATTTTTCAATCTGTGGTACTAAGGATTATGTATTAGTTAACTTTCCCATTACTGGTCACTGAAACAAAATACCTGATACCCATAAATTAAAGAAGAGACGTTTATTTTGCCTCACAGCTTCAGGGAGTTCAGACCAGACTGACTGGATCCAAGGAAAAAATGGTATGGTAGGTAAAAAAAAATTACATGAGAAGGAAAAATTGCACATATCACAGCAGCCAGGAAGGAGGTGGGAAAGGAGAGGTGAAGAAGAGGCAGAGGGAGAAGATGAAAATCCACTCATAATTTATGGACCTAGTTCTCAAAGTAGATTGATAAGGATGGGATTCAAAATAGAGGTGATGGTTATACCTTTCAGAGAGGAACTCTTTGCCATCACTGTCAAAGGAGTAAAAGTTTATGAAAATGTATTTGTAAGTGATATGTCATGGATTAAAGGAGATCTATTGAGTAACATGATGCAAATTTGTGTTAAACTACAATATTAGATGTCTTTCATTCCAAGGTCCTCTGCCACAAAGCATTCTGAGAAAATTCTAAAGATGGTCAGCCAGGAGGTTAATCATTGCTACTTTGCATCTTTTTTAATCCAAAAACATTGCAAAGCAGAATATCCACTGAGGAACGTCTGTGAATTCTGGCCCTAACTAGGATATGGGAACTTGTTGTTCATATATGGAAAGTTTCCTCCACATGAAAATATTTACATTTTCCTTCAAAATCAGCAGACCTTTTGGAAAATTTCATTTTTAACGTTAACTGAGGAGATGTGAGGAAGGAGAGAAGGAGGAGGAGGGAAGCAGGCAGAGAGGAGGAAAGTGGGCAATGAGGGAAGGAGAGAGAGGAACAAGAATACACTCCTCCCCCTGGCAGCCTCCACCTCCTAACATGACAAAACTATGAACTCATCAATGGACTAATTTTCTGCAGATGATAGTGGCCCATGATCCAATAACATTCCAGTCTCCAACTTTGAACAAAGGAGACTTTGGGTAAATATTTTGGACTTAAATTAGAAGGGATGAATTCTGGAAATATTCCTGTGAAAGGACTCTCACTCTTCAGAAACCTGATTCAGATACTAACTTTATTTTGTTTCACAATTTTAAGTCAGTATCTGTTTTGAAAACCAGAAAAAGCTTTGGTACCGCACGTGCGCGCGTGCGTTTGTGTGTGTGTGTGTGTGTGTGTGTGTGCATTTAGAAAGATTTTATGAATTTACTGATTGTTATCTACTTAAAATTCTAAATAAATTCATTATGCAATATAATAAAAATGAGGCTAGTTATTTTAATTTATGAATTTATTTTCAAAAGCAGTAATGACATAAGACAATATTTTATAAAATAATATTTTATAAACCAATATTAATGGAAGGGTAATAAATTCCATCATATATTCAAAAATCCATGGAATTGACATGAGAAATAGAAAATGAACAGTTATTTTTATTTACCAACTTTTCTTTGCCACCAATTCTTATGATAATTAAACTAAAAAAGTGTAGATTTTATTTATTAAATGATATAGAGTGTAGACTCACTTCAAATAGAAAAATTTAAATTTAACATATGTGGTGTTTATTAATAATTTGAACTAGAGCTGAACTGTGTACTGCCAGAGTTCATATGTTGGTACCCTAATGGCCTGCATATCTGCATATGGATATATTTGGAAATAAAACATTTAAAGTGGTAGTTAACTAAAAATGAGATCGTATGGTTTGGCCTGATCAAATATAGCTGTTTCCTACTGAAAAGAGGAGATTTGCACACAGGTAAACAACACAAGTTGCCACCTGCAACAGATAGTCATTGACAGGCCAAAGAGAGCATCTTCAGAATAAGGTCAGCTTGCCCAAGTTCCAGGGTTTGGAACACAGCAGGGTGACTGTAGTTCACATTTTAGGGAAACCTAAAACAAAGAAGCTTGAAGGTTTTAATTACAGAGCACCAATATGGAGATGACAATGCTAGTTACCGTGATTTGATCAGTACATATGACTAGGCACGTAGTGAAATATCACATCTTATTTCATGAATATCTAAAATTACTTTGTTTTAATAAAAATGTTTAAAAATAGGTTTAAGAATACACTAATTACCCTGAACCACAATCCCTTCTCAAAGTCTGCACAATACCACCATTATCAAAAATTCCAAATAAAAGTATCTTCATAGACTACAGATAAATTTTTAGATGTGAGTCCTTGTAAAAAATTTTTAAAAATCTACTAAGTTACATAATCTCAAATTTCAATGACACAGTGTCAATCTTCTCATTCCAATAGGAAGAATTGCGAGAATGCTTTAAAGATACACTGCAGAAAGACTGAATCGAGTGGGATAAGCATCATATTCTATAGCTTGATATCTCCTTTCTGGGACTGTCTGAGATCTCAAATCCAAAGGGCTCATTCTGCCCCATCTCTATGGATTCGCTACTTGTAACCAATATAACCTCTCTTAGACTAGCTCCACTCGTGATGATTAGATTTCGTTGGTAGATATTCCATGCCCCTGGAGTCTCCATCTTCTTGGGGGCTCTGTTTCACTGTTGTCATTATTATTATTATTTACTTTTTATTTTTTTGGTGGAACCGGGGATTGAACTCAGGCCCTTGTGTTTGCAAGGGAAGCGCTTATTCCACTGAGCCGTCTCCCTGATGTTTGTTGTCATTGTTATTACACCTTCACATACTGCCTTTTCAGGAAGTTATTTCCTGGCTTCTCTTGTCTTCCTCTGAAATAAGAACGGAGGCCTTCCTGACCCAATAGCTTGTGCTCTGCATACTGATAAAAACAGCATATGCGGGAAACGCCAAGGTCAGTTGCCAACTCCATCAGGAGCCAGGGGCCCTTGGATAATGTCTGCAGCAGCCTCTGAGTGGGTGGCTAGCTGAGCCAGTTCCCCAGGAAACTCATCTCAAGCAGGCACGCCTGCAACACTCATCTACAATAGTTGCTCTACACTCCTCACACTTGATCCTGCAATAAGTGGGGGATTTGATGATTTCAGAGATGCCCTCAGTATTATTTTCTTGTCCCTGAACAGAGCACATCAATTATTTTTAATGGCACTGATCTCTTCAGCAACCATAGCACCCTGGGCCCTAGATTCACACATGGCTCTGTTTTAGCCAAAATTTTAATTTTCAATTTTATCTGCTCCTGCTTTTGCTTGTTATTCTCACTATAAATCTGGTTAAAAGTAGCCAGCAAGGGGCAAAGGATATAGCTCAGTGGCACAGTCCCTGCCGGGCAAGCATGACGTCTTGACTTTGTTTCCTGGTACAAAAGCAGGCAACAATACATGTGTCACACAATTGCAGCCCATATTGAGCTGCTTAGGAATTTGTATTTTTTTTTTTCTGTTTTAATTCTAATTTGTACACTCCTTAAAAATAAAAAATAAATAAATGGCAAGTATATGATATAGCGACTCTGGCAAAGAAGACATTCTTATTTGAAAGCAATCTAAACAATACTTGGATGTGTAAATGAATAAATGTTCCCAAAATAAATTATTTTTAAAAATTAAATAAAAGGAATTCCTTGTGTCAGATCAATCAGTGTACCATTCTCAATATCAGTCTTCTGTGAAGTCTCAGGTTGTAGGAAAAATGTAGACAAATATCCTACTATGAGATGACACATCTGGGCTCCAGTAGAGTAGCAAGTGGAGTCTTTCTTTCCAGCTGTAACCTCCTGACTGAATTTCATTGTGGATATTCCTGTCAGCATTCTGCTCTTCTGAGCTCTGAACAGAATTGCCAGCAGGGCATGCCCACGACTTTCGAAGGCTTCTATTGTCTGCATCTGTAACTTTTTGCATACTCCTGTACAAATCAAGTACAGTTCTAGCAATGATCCTGTCTCTGCTACTAGTCCTCTGTATTAGTACACTTTTCTGATGTTGGACCCAGTCCTGAACAGCCGCAATTTAAAAGAGGAAAAGAATGGTTTGGTTCCAGGTTTTAGCTGATTGAGTACATGGCCGGCCCACACTAGTGCAGAAACAGGGATGCATTACGTGGGGAAGTGAAGATACTTAAGAATTTGTATCCACGGCAGCTGATGAGCAGAGGGGGGCAACAGTGCAAGAGAAGAAATGGCCAAAGGTTGCATATATCATTCAAGATTACATCTCTATGACTCACACAGAAACGCCACAAGGGTGCCCTACTGATTACTGATTCCCTAAGCTTTTCTTAAGTTATTGAAGTTGATAAAAATTAAGGTTAATTATAACAACTATACAAAACAATATGTCTAAACACATATATGTGGCAGATTTATAAGTGCAAATACTATGTATATGCACATACATACAAATTATATGTTTATATTTATATCACATAACATTTTAGCCAATGACAAACTATGTGACAGTGTTAACCTAAGACATTATTAGCTTGTGACATCATACTCATTTTAGTTTTATGCAAATAAATTATTTGCCCCAATGATAATGTTGTCTACCAATGCATTTCTCAAAAAGTACCTCTAGCATGAGTAGCACATGGCTCTTTGTGTGTGTGTGTGTGTGTGTGTATTTATTTGTATACATTTGGTAAATGCTTGAGAATTATCCAGAAAAAAATACCATGACATATAAACGTCGAGGTTTCCCTGATACAAATATTCCTACCCTGACTAATTTCAAACTATTCAAATGATTTATAACACCTGGCCACATCTCTAAAAATGTATAAATTGGGTTTGCTATCCTGTGAAACCCATTCTAACAAGCACCATACTGTACTGAGAGCACATAGAATAACTTGGGATGTTTTATTTTATAAACAGCAAACTCTATCCATAACTCAAATACATACATTTATAGAAAGAAGAATTACATTAAAAATTTTATTCCCTCTGTTTGCTATTTACACTCTGTGACAGATGTATTTCTGTCCAATCAGTTAATGGTGTGGTGGTTGATACACTGTATTAACTTGAGAAACTTAGAAGCTTAACTAAGTAACCCCGCAGTTCTACATTCTGGGCTGCAGAACATGGCCCGAGGGCTGCTGTTTAAGATCCAGGATGTTGTAACGGCTGATTCATTGTGTCAACTTGAGGAGTTTAGAAGATGAACTAAGTGAATCAGCAGGAGAGCAGGATCCTCGAGTTGGAGCCTGAGCAAGAGGAGGGCAGGGAGATGGTGTGAGCCTCATACTGGTCCCAGGGCAGGTAATCTATTTACAATATAAGGGCAGAACCCAGGGTTGCTTTTCCCCTTCTTGCTCTTGTTTGCACTGCGTTCTGCCGCCTGGAACTGTTGGCCCTCAGCAGATTGCATTTTCCTGGATCCATCTGATTGTGGAAGGAAACTTCCACTAGCTATGAGCTAAATAAACCTCTCCTTCCTTAATTTGGGGTGCGAGGTGTTTTAAGTAGTTGTCAAATGCTTCCTTATAAGTGTAGGAGTCAAGGGGGGCAGGGTGAATCAGAAAATAATTTAAAAAATGTATGATAATGTTCTCAAGCCTTGCAAGATGTAATTTGACAAAAAATACTAAACCACAGGTAATGCACATTAAGTAGGATACCCAGACAAAATGCAATATGTATTTTTCCTTTTCTGAAGATTTTATATTGCAAATAATCCAAAGTGCTACAGCATATGAGGTAGATGTTCACACTTTATAACTTTATAACATTGCTAGTGATATATATATATATATATATATATATACATATATATATATATGTATATATTAAGAATAAGATGGATCAGACATAGGGTTGATTTAAGCAAAACAGGAAGAGAAAATTATATCTTTTGGGAAATGACAACATAATTATTTTATTTGGAGACTTTGTTTTCCATCAAAATACACTTTGAAGTAATTCTAGACTGAATGCAGCAAACATACCCTGTGGAGAAAATTGCATTGTTATATGTTCAAGATATACCTGTGTGTTTATAAATATAGGGATAATAGGAATAAATTGAAGGGGTTTCTGCAAACCGAGAGCCATACAGTGTCCGAACCATAAACTTTTTGGATAGTTCCAATAGAGGCAAAGGTTACCAATTTAAAGTTTTTATTGTGTGGGAAAAATCAATCCTGAATCCTGCACTGGGTTGTGAAGAGCACCATTTGAACACAGCAGGGCAACAGGGAGCAAATCATATATTGGATAGGTTGCAGTGATAGATTTCCTCCTCAAAACAATAATGCCTGATCTTCCTAGTTAAAGCAGGCATCCTCCTCTACAGATCTATAAAATTCTGTGTTTGTCACCTCCATTGAATTTATCATAATTTATCAAAATGGCATTTTAAGTAGTTTTCACCATGGCATGACGTGAAGACTGTATGCAGAGGCACTGGGGACTCTGGCTATTTCTAGCCACAGCATTCTGAAAATGGCAGAAATGTAAGTCAGCCTTCAGCTCTTTCCTGCCCACACTTCCTTGCAATATTTATTAACTTTCTCTTAATAGATGTGTGCTGCTACTAAGGCTGGTGTCTGAGAGGTAATGTTAGGACTTACAAGTCCCTGTCAGAATGAAGAATTGATACACCAGTTGCTGACTGTAAACATCATTTTTACATTTCATTCTCCTGAAAGCTGGCTCTCATTTATTAAAATGTAAGGACCTTTTCTAATCTCCTTCTTCCTACTGGCCTAAAGAACAGCTCTTGGGACGTTCTGTATGTACTTAAATAACAAAGTACCTGAAACTGGATAATTTATAGAGAAAAGAAATTTTATTTCACACACTTCTGGAGGCTGTGAAATCCAAAATCAAGTCTACAATAAGTTGTGTATTTAGCGAGGCTTGCTGTGTATTTGAAGCTGCTGACTTATACTTGCAGCCTCTGGAGGGGAAGAATATGGTGTCCCCACATAAGAGAACAGAAGATGAAAACCAACCAAGCACTTTGTGAAAGCCCCTTATGGGATTCTAATTTCATTGACGAGGAAGGAGTTCACATGGCCCAATTACCCCTCATCTGCAGCACTTCTGAATACTATGACTTTGGACATTTAGCTTCTAGGCCTGAGTTCTGCAGGGGCTGCACTCAGTCACAGCACTAGGCCAGAGATCTTGCCGGCTAGGTAGTTACCAAAGGTTGTTTGGTTTGCCTGGAACACACTTTATAAACAATGCTGAAGAACGGGTGATAAGCAGGTTAAGACTCAATCCTTCAACTCTTGCATATTTGTTACAAACTTAATGGTGGCCTGTGGAAATATGAACTCATTCCCTAAGGCCCTAGATTAGACATCCCTGTGGTACAACTACTGTGTGATAGATACAACAAGTTGACTAACATTTACTAATAGTTTTTTTATTTTTTATTTTTTGGTGGTACTGGGGATTGAACTCAGGACCTTTAGCTTGCCAGGCAACCACTTATTGTACTGAGCTATCCCTGGCCCACAACATTTATTAATAGAAGTAGTAATATGGTACAAAAATTTTATATATCTGACATAGGCATGCATACCAAGCAAGATGTCAACTTGCAATATGAACAGTATCTAAAAAAGAAGGGGGAGTAAATATTACATCTGAAAACCATAAGCCTCAACTTGTTCAACAGAGTTTAACTGTTTAATAAATGGATTTTAATAAATTAAATTGTTTAATGAACAATTAAACAGATTAATTGTTTATTGGAGCAGGTACATATACTCATGAGTGAAATAAATCAGACACACATGTGTAAATATTGTGTATTCTCCCTAGTATAAGAACTCAAAAGAAGAAATACAAATGGAAAGATATAATAAAATA
>NDGM011029019.1:0-14977 GCA_002564305.1 Octomys mimax
TTGTCCAAACACTATTAGTATAAATCTTTCTTCTCATTGAATTAAGAGAAAGTAGTTGTATATATATGCTATTTTGTATATTTGAAGCTAGCACTTAATTGATAGGCTTCTCACTCTGACTAACTATATATATGTTGATACCTGTGAACTGAGCAACTGCACTGAAGATAGCAATGTGAAATACTAGGGTCATGCTTGGAATGCCTGTCATTCTGGTCTTCTAAATACGTACTGCTAATCATGTCATATCCAACACGTGTATTTTTTAACACATGTATTCAAACAGCACATAGCACCTCACACATACAATTTTTATGTGCCAATTAAAATAAATATATTTTAAACACAGGCCACTAGTTCCAAGAAAAAAATCCTAGTAAACTAAAATATCCATTCAAGTCAATACCATCAAAAGATGAATGCCTCTTCTTTTATGACCATATAATCTGAACTCCAGGGATTTTTCAAAACTTGAATCACAGTAAACTTCTAAATAAATGTTTTTAACGTGCATAATAGCTGCTGCTTTTACCCTCTGGAAAATGTTAAGTTCCATCCTTGTTTCCAGAGTGTAATGAAATTGCATGGAGCTTCTTACCAAAGGTGATATCAAAGCAAGACCAGTAATAGCATCATGAAAGGTGAAGCAACGAGAAAAGAACTTACACAAATGTATCTGCAATCAGATCTCTCTAACACCAAAAATATTGAAGTATTGGATACTGGAACAGCTCTAAGTCCATAAGTAGAATCAATTTTTGCAATTGTGAGTTTATTATAATCATTCTCTTTCGCCCATCNTAATCCACCCCATCCAAATCCTTCTCCACACCCTTCCACACATCTGAGTACAAACTGTTTTCAGAGTTCAGGCTCGGTTGGTACTTTGCCAGTATCAACCATGCTCCCTAAAACCAAAACAAGAGAGAATAATGTGGACTTTGTTCTTCCTTTCTCGGGACCTCATCGAAGGGTGGGGCTGTATTATCACAAAACAGGCAAAACCTGTTTCTATTCGGCCAGTTCATCACAGACATTGTAATAGCACAAGAAACACTGGCCTGGAGCCAGGAAATTGAAGTTCTGGTCTACCTTTGCCACATATTTTTACCTTAAATGAATACTTTCACACATCTAAAACTCAAGAAATAGGATTGAGGTCTATTTGTCAATGTAATTCTATAACTTCTTTTGGGTCACCATTATCACCTTTCTTTTGTTTTACTTCTCTCTGTATCATTGAGCAATAGTAACAAAAGAGAAGCTGTCACCTTTAGAATTTCTGATTTTACTTCTTCCTCTCCCATGAGAATTTGTCTAGTGAATTAAAAATAAGCTGAATATTTTACAAATTAGAACAATAAAACACACAGAATCTGTACCCTAGAGGGTCTGTCTATTACTCTGGTATGATAAGAAGTAATCTAGCATAAAAGAAAGCCTTCTATTATTCTAGGGAAGAAAAAGAATACGATGACCAAAGATTCTTCCTGGACCTATAACAGAATATCTAAATAAATAATTTTGCTCCTCCATAGCATTTTCCCAAAACCAAGCCTTTAGCTAGGTGGTCCTAACTCCTAATTAAGTGCCCCCAATCCTTGCATTGAGCGCTACATTTCCTGTAGCTCTTTTCAGATCATAAACCAGCTCCTTCTGTAGTTTAGCCCTGGTGACTTACATGGCCAGTGGCAGAAAAAAAGAACATGGCTTGGGGTAGAGGGTATACAACAGCAAATATGAAAAGCAACAACTGGTGAAATGAGAGGCTAAATTTTACCAAGTTTTAAATTCTCAAGCCAGTAAGCTAGTTTAAAAAACCTTATTTTGAAAATCATTCTTAAAATTTCAATAGGAAAGTGTCACATTAGAGATTGATGCTCAACTTCTCTGCAGGGTTGAAATAGACAATGGCTCCTTCTTTGATTGCACAACAGATGAGCAACAGATGAAAAATCTGGCTTGCATTCAGGACCATATTTAAACACCAGAGTCACCATAAGCTCAGGGGAAGTTCTTCCACAATAAGAGGCTCAGTAGAGCTGAGATAAACCAATAAAATGCAAAAGTGTACCTCCCATCTCCAAGGAGTTCTTGGGATATGTTTACGTTTACTCAGTGAATTGCCATTATTCACAATATTGCAATTTCTTTCCACATGCTCTTGGTTAAATTTGAAAATGTTAGAAGTCACATGATGTAATTCCAACATAATGTCACTAAGCAGGCATACTTGATTTTGTAGGACCAGACAAATTCCAAAATTCTTTTTTTTCTTCCTAAGAGAATGTGATAAATTATCGTTTTTAGAACCTATAGTCATTCTAATAAATAATGCAGTCTTTTCAGACTAAAATGACATAATACTTTTACACACACACATGCACATACACATACAATCCTCTCTCTTTTTTTTTTAGCATATACACAATCCTATCTTGCTTCTTATTAAAGAGCATTAATATGGCCAGCCAGATAGCTCAGTGGATTAAAAAATCACCTGCTTAGGCAGATACAGATACCAGGGTTCGATCCCCCACATGCCTTGCTGGCCCCGTGCCCAGGGCGTGCTGAGACAGCGATTGAGACTGAGATGGTGGTGCGTGCCTATAATCCCAGCACTTGGGAGGCTGAAAACAAGAGAATCACTATGAGTCTGATCTGTGTAGTGAGACCCTATAGACTCTGTACTAAATACATTTTTAAAAAATCATTAATGTGTTCCAGTGGCAAGCATGTGGTAAAATATTATTTTTGATAAATATTAACAGATATTCTTTAAAGTTGCTTTAAGGCAATTATTTCTTTTTTGCACACCTAAATATTTTGTTAATCCTTGAAAATAGTTTTATTGTTAGCCTCTCACTATTTTTCACAAGGAACAAAAACCCCTGAAATCTATCCTTCTTACTAGAAATCCCAAGTTCTACCTATAATTCTAGGATAAAGCATGACCTTTTAAATGAGTTTTTATCCTGTTTTGTTTTGTCGTTTGTTTGAAGTAGAAGTGTACTCTGGTGCTACTGCGAATTTCCGAGCCAGTGTGCAGAGGGTGAGGCCAGTGAAGATTCCAAAGATGTGCAGCTGGTGGCAGCAGCACCCTTTGTTCTACTTCTTCCCTTACTCCAGCTGCCACTACCTTGCTCCTGCTCTAGGCAATGATATCCAGATCATGATATTCTTCCCTTTTATCTGGAATTTCCTCTTTTCAGTATAGTTTATCTACCAGCAATACCTAAAGCTACCACCGACTTCCATACTCCCCACGTATCACAGGCAATGAAACCCAGCAAGCATTTATGGAAGGAAGGTCCATTCTGGTCATGTCACTAAAACAGCTCCTTGAATCCCACCTAGCTTACCCTCTGACATGATAAAGCAAAAGTAAGCCATTAGCAATATCCTGCTGTCAATCATAAGATATTCAATGAATTTTCTAAATTGAAGGATTCAGGACTGGAAAGATAGCTCAGTGACAAGTGCAAGGACCTGGGTTCCATCCCTGGTACCACATACTGTGCTGGAGAGGCTAAGACAGGAGGGTCACTACAAGTCCAAGCTGTGTAGTAAGACCCTGTACCAAATAAATAAATAAATAAATAAATAAATAAATATTTTTTTAAAAAATTAAAGTAACAAATTGAAGTATCTAACAATAGCTAACATTTATTGACCTTTTACAACATGCTGGGTAGAGTACACAAAACTTTTCATGAAGCACATCATTTATTCCTCACTGGAATCCTACAAAGTGGAAAAATTATCAGAAAATTAAGCCAAAAAGAGAGTATGCAACCTGCCCAAAACTCAAACAGCAAGTATGTGACAGAGTCAAGACTGAACCTGTGATTCTGACTTCAGAGTTGGTAGAGATGTCTTCATCTCAGAACATCCTCAGGAAACTTTTCTCAAACACAGGGGTTAGCTGACTTGGGGCAGAATTCCAGAGGAAAATTCCCAGCAAGGAGCTTAGATAGTGAGAGAGCTAAAGAGCATTTCTATCAGAAAGGAAGTGGCAAAAAACTGGGACTCGCAGCAAAAAAGGGGGAAAGGAAAAGAATGTTGAGGACCGGCTAAGAAACTCATCCTCTCAATTTTATAAGGTATGTATTAGAAAAACCTGTTTTCATGATAAGGGTACTGAGCCCATAATGTTAAATAATACAGCAACAGAGAATGAGGGAGGACCCCAATGAACTAGAGATGAGCAGGCAGAAATTTTCACTCAACATCGCAAAGAGAAGTGAGATCACATACGAACTGGGACCCTGGATTTGGAGAAAAAGGAGTTTCAGAGCAGAAGCTGGGAGAAAGACTACTAAGAAACTCACAAAAGAATCCAAGGTTCTTGGGTCACATGCCATTAGAGGAGGCTCTGGGTCAGGTGAGGTTAGCTTAGAGGAGGAGCCAGTGTACAAAAACCTAAAATAGAAGGTTCATGAACAACTGGTGAGCAATCAAGAAAAGATGTGGGTCTCTTCTCCTCTCAGGCTTGCTCTCTGTTTGCATCCTTTCTCAATTACAAACTTTGATTTGTCTTCTAATTCTCCCACCAGCTCTACCTCCAGATTTTGGTCATTTCCCCCTTCTTTAATGGCCCAACAATGGAGGCAAAACATATTTCCATTTCATGTATTTATTAAATAAATCCAGGGGCTAGAGAGATTGGATTCAATCCCCAGTACCCCACGTTGTGCCGGCTTTGCTCTGAAACCAGGCGTGGTGGTGGACACCTGTAATCCCAGCACTGGGGAGGCTGAGACAGAAGAACCACTATGAGTCTGAGCTGTGCAGCGAGACCCCATACCAAATAAATAGATAAGTAAATAAATAAATAAAAAATAAACTCAGTTGTTTCTACTTAATTTTTAAATTATCTAAACAGATCATTTTTTATCTCTACTATTTCCCAGATGCACCATTAAAATAAGTGCCAAAGTTTTCCTCATAAGGAAGACCTTATTAGCATTTTATATCTTCCTTTCAAAGTTTCTCACTTCTGTCATACATTAGGTGCTTTGACTTTATGTTTCTTCCACATGAAGTTAAATTATCCATGTTTGCAGATGCCAAAACCTTTTTCTCTTGTTCTTACTCTTTTTATTCTGCAGTGCTAAGGACTGAACCCAGAGCCTCACATGTGCTAGGGCCTCCAGGCCCAGATAGCATGATTCTATACATAAAAAAACCTAAGCAAGCCAGGAGTGGTAGTGCACACCTGTAACCCCAAGACTCAGGAAGCCAAGGCAGCAAATCCCAAATTTGAGGCCACTATATGCCACACAGTGGGTTCAAGGCTATGATGAGAGGGGAGAGAAGGAGAGGGCCAGGAAGTGAAGAGGAGGGGAGAAAGGAAGGGCCTAAATACTTCAACAAAAATGTTCTAATGTATAAACAAATTCAGTTAAGTTACAGTTTACAAATTCAACATACAAAAGCAGCATTTTTATACACCAATAATGAATTTGTTGAAAAAGAAATTAAGAAAGTAAACCAATCATGATAGATATAAAGATATTAAGAAATAAACTTAACCAAGGAAATGAAAGAACTGTACAATGAAAACTATAAAACACGATGATAGAGATTACAGATCATGCACATATGAAATGAAAAGATACCCTGTGTTAATGGATCAGAAGACCCAACATTGTTAAAATGACCATACTACCCAAAAGAATCTATAGATTTAATGCAATGCCTGTAGTTCATCAATTTTCTAAAGTAAGGCTTTGGTGAATTTTTGTTTGATTTATGTCATGCTAAAAACTCTAAGAAAAAAAATTGCAAAAAGTCTAAAATTATCTCAAAACCCTTGAGAAGTAGAAGCCCTGGTTTTAATAATAGGGTGCTGCTTTTCTCATGTGAACAGGAGGGGAGCAGGTAACTCTGGAAGTGGTGCAGGAGTTTAGGGGCATCAGAGAGAATAGCACTTCCAATACTGCTGAGCTACCGTCACTACGTCAGCATTATTTTCTCTTATGAGAGGCAAAACTTTAGTATCTTTTCTATCTGCATGCCTCTTAAAGAATCTATTTAAAATTTTCTTTTTTTCTTCTTGTATGTAGTACAGGGTCTACAAGGTCTCACTAAAGACTGGACTCATAGTGATCCTCCTGCTTTCAGCCTCCCAAGCACTGGGATTACACATACATGCTACCACACCCAGGCTCAATGGCTGCCTCAGCACACCCCAGGGCAAGACCAGCAGAGCACACCAGGAATCAAACCCCAGTCCCTGTGCCTTCCTAAGCAGGTGCTTTAGTCCGCTGAGCTATCTGGCCAGCCCAAATTTTCTTATTCATGTCTAAATGAGCTACTTCATTAACTCAAAAAGCAATTTAAAACCTAAATGTAAGTTTAAAAACTTTTTAAAATCTTCACTCATTCATTTACTCAGTTATTGACCGAATGCTAATTTTTACCACAGTCTGGGTAAGGACTGTGATGGAAATTGAAAGAGAAATAACTAAAACATGCATTCTCAAGGAGCAAAGGAACACATATGGACAGATCTCACAAGCCACCTAGCTCAGTACCATTTTTGGTTTACTTTGTTGTACTAGGAATCAAATCTTCAGGCATTATACCACCAAGATTTACCCACAGGGTTTTTTTAATTTTTATTTTTAAACAAGGTCTCTCTAAGTTGTCCAGGCTGGCCTCAATCTCACAATCCTCCTGTCTCAACCTCCAAAGTACCTGGCATTACAAGTGAGCAAAATCACAACCAGTGCCAGGTACTATTAATAAGGGGGGAAATGAGCCCAGAGGAGATGAGCAACTACCTGAAAATCCTAGGAAAGGTTTCACAAAAGAGGCAGTCTCCTTAGTCTTAAAGGATACATAGACATCTGTCAACTGCATTTCCAATGACACGGGATAAAAAGGAGCCAGAGCATCAGATCAGATTAGAAGAGGTTTTAGATGTTCTGCTGAGACAAACCAGGGTTCTTAAATCTAAGAATGACATGGTAGCCTCAAATTTAAGGAATGAAACTTCCAACAATATGCAGACAAGTTTGTACAATGAAGTGACCAGAAAAGAAACAGCTGCAGCTATCTTCAAGATGTGACAAGGGATTAGATGAGACAGCGGCAGGGAGAGTGAAGAAGATGGGCAGATCATGAACTTATAAGATAGGTGTGATGGGGTTTAATGCATGATTAGAGGAAGAATGATAAGAAGATAAATCTCAGATTTTTCAGGCTAGATAGAAGATGGTGCCACTCACAGAGATTAAAAGTAAAGTTCTTGGCTGGAGCTGCTGAGCTCAGTTTTGAAGTGTTGAGTTAGAGACACCCCGGTCAAGATCCAGAGATGCAGAGCACAGCCAGCAGCCAAAGTTCTGTCAAACACTGATGAAAGCATTCTCTGCTTTTAGGAAAGGCTGCCAACATGAGAGTGGGTCACAGGGGAAAGGAAAAGAACCAGCAGGCCCAGGGAGAAGAAGGATAAGCAGTGAGGAACAGGATGAGGAGAGAGAAAAGAAGTAAATGAGAGAAATGCCTTTGTACTTTATCCCAAAGGAAATGTATGGGCCTCAGGCCTCCTGAGCCTTCTTCAGGTAATTCCATGTAAAATAAGAAAACACAGCAGAAACAAAGAACCTATATCATAGAGGACAATGGATAGCAACAAAGAAGAAGAAAAATTAACTTCCAACTTTGTTCCGAAGTGCAGTAATACCATGGTCCACTTTTGTTTGGGAACAATTGGGTTCACAAACAGAAGTAGTTAGCAAAATTTTATTTTTGTGTGCAAATTCTCTGCATGGGGTGACAAAGGCCATCTTTCCATATGAACAAGAAGGTGGACTTCTTTTCTAGCATCGTGGAAGGAATTAAGACCATGAACTGAGGTACCACTGTATTCAATAATATTAAAAAGAAACTGCATGGTCAAGTACTTTCATACAGGTGAGTTACTAGTTTCAGTTATTGGGAAAATTCAACTAGGTGGAACAACATTTGTGAGAGTGTCAAGATAAAAAACTTATCTCCTCTTATAAGAATTGTACAGGTATCCTCCCACCCCCAAACATTTGGAAAAAGAAAACACAATATTTTAAGAAGTTACTGATGTTGATAATTTTAAAAGCTTTATAATACTAGGAAATGAATCATATTAGTTTAAAAGTCAGTCTCAATGGAGCCTGATAGATCATGCACATGAAGACAATCAATAGACATAATTTTCTCTTAATGATTAGGCAACCCTCTCTTCCACAGCAGGCACCCAGACCTCCACCTCTTCCCTCTCCTCCAGGCATGAGCTTGCACAAACTTCAAAGGAAGCTTTAAAAATGGATTAAAGCAAAATCATATATTGACTTCAAAGCAAGTGCTGAATACACACAAGGTATTTCATGAGGAAGGGAGAGATGGAAATTTTGTTCCTCTTATTTTTTCTTGCTTAGTGGATACTATCAGCATTTCCTATGCAAATTCGGGCCAAGTATACATATACATATACTTTTGTCCCTTTGCAACATTTCTATTATGATGACATAAAGCTTGCCATTCCAGAAAAAAAATCAATATTTGCTCTAAATAATTCAACATTATTACAGTGAGGCTAAATTCTTTTTGCCTGTATTATATAGTAGCCAAGACAGTAAAATCAGACCATGCAAAATATTGCCATTTTAAATGCATACCACAATGTCACTATAAAAAATGATGAGAATTATTCTTGATAGAAAAATGTTCTTTTATTATACAAAGTCAGATCTGATTCTTTTTTTTTTTTCTTTTTTTTTTTTTTTTGGTACCAGAGATCAAACTAAGGACCTTGCACATGCCAGGCAGGCGCTTATGCCACTGAGCTGTCTCCCCTGTCCACCAGAACTGATTCTCAGGTTTCTTCTTTCCCTCCCAAATATAAATAATTTAATATTAATAATTTAGAACTTTCAGTATGAGTGTCTTCCATGCCTGTTGCCTTGTTGCATGGGGATTATAAATATAGCATCAGCACCACTTCAACATATGAAGACCCAGATAGAGTAACCTAACTCCCTCATGCCATTGAAGAGATTCTGAAAATAAGAAAATATACTTCAAGTGGGATTTGCTTTTCACAGAAAAAACTTTTAAACTCATTCTAGAACAATAATTATGATTAATCAGGCACTCTTTACCAGGAGTCATGCAGATTCTGGTGATCTGTACTTAACTGTACATCCAGTTAAGGTAGAGACAAACTTGCACATGGGTAAAGTTGTGTGTGTGTGAGGAAAGCAGCCATTTTTTCCAAAAGCTCCAGCTTTTTCTAAGGATTTCCAGGCTCCTACGATTGCCTATATTCATGGCTGGCTTATCTCCCTCGGCATGACTCACCCTGTCCCCCGCTCCCACCCCTCCCTGTGTATGACTTAACAACACACCAGAGTTGTGAGCCTCACGATATGGCAAAGAATGTGGGAGGAAGTCAAAAAAGACTTTCCTCTATCCCCATAGGGCAGACAGAGAGGGGCATGGATGAGCGTGTCAGACAGTTCAAAAGAACGATCAAAATATCAAATATGATTAAATTCTTCACAATGACTCACAAAAGAAATCAATGGGAATGTTGCCAATAATAAGACAGAATAAGCAAGAAAAATAATTGCATAAACCCAGTAAGAAAGGTTCAAAGCTATAAGTTTACAAGATATTCTAAGTCTGACTTTAAGTCATAATACAAGACCAGACCACATAGGAAAGGAGTATTTCCAAGAACTGGTGGTATTTGCAGTCAGCCTTACATAACCAAACTGCTGCCTTCCTCGGTCTATTCCTCAATTGAACCCAAAAGAAAATAGTTAAACAAAACTAAAAGTAAATGGTGAAAACAAAAACTAAAAACATATAATCTCCTTTGTCTAGCATAATAGCCAGGTTTGAATCTAACTTTTCATCCACATTTTGAACAAGATAATTTTTAATAGAGAATTTCATTTTATTTAAAAGAACAAGTACTAATTTTCTTTGTGTTCTGTGTATTTTATTCACTCATGAAATACTCAATGACCAAGAAATTATAATAGTGAAAGGCACTGCAATAAGGCCCGCATAAGAATCCAAAGTGAAACAGATGTATTATAGTATAGTATTATAAAATGTGTCCTGTACTATATTGTTCTCCTTGCAAATACCCCAAACCATGACACTCTGAGATCACTATTTTAGATACCACATATGAGTAAGATCATGTAGCACTTGTCTTCCTGTACCTGGCTTATTTTATTCAACCTAATGATCTCTAGTTCAATCCATGCTGTCACAGAGAACCCACTTTTCCCTTTTTATGTAACTGAATAGTATTCCAATGTGCACATGTACCATTTTTCCTTATCCATTGATCAGTTGCTAAACACTGTTTCTACATCTTGGCTATTTTGAATAGGGCTGCATTGAATGTGGGACTGCAGATTTCTCTACAACAAACTAATTTAATTTCTTTTGAATAGATATTCAATAGTGGAGTTGCTGGCACATACCTTGCTTCCATTAATTTTTTGTGGAAACTCCACACTGTTTTACATAATGGCTAACAAACTGATATGCTACCAACAGTGTTGGTAGGATACCAACAGTTTTTTTCTCCTGGCTCTGCTACAACTTATTTTTATCTTTTTAAAATTTTTAAAATTAATGTTTTATTAACAGGTATTGACCATTCATGTTAATAGATTCACTATGATATTTCAATGCATACATACAAATAACACACATTGATGGATTCAGTCTCCCTTTATCCACTCTCTTCACTCCTGCTCCACCTCCTCTTTGGTAATAGCCACCCTAATTGGAGGACAGTGATATCTTATTCATCTGAGAAGTGTCTATTCATTTCTGTTGCCCATTTTTTTTGATTGGGTTATTTATTTTAGGGGGCTAATTGCTTTTAGTTTTTATATGCTCTAGGTATTAGTCCTCTGTCTAAGAAATAGCTAGCAAATTTTTTTACCATTCTGAAGATTATTCCCTTACTCTACTATTCTCCCACTTGGCTGGGTAGAAGCTTTTTAATTTGATATAATTCCATTCTTTGATTCTCAGTATTATTTCTTATGCCATTGCAGTTCTGTTTAGAAAGTCCTTGCTCATGCCTATGTCTTTAAGAGTTTTATCCATTTTATCTTCCAGCACTTTAAGGGTTTCTGTTTCAACATTTAGATCTTTGATTGATTTTGATTTTAGTTTAGTACTTGATGAGATATATAGATCTAGATTCAATCTTTATGTGTAGATAGACAATTGCCTGGAACCATTTACTAAATAAGCTAACAAGATGGTTCTTGACTTGGTTTCACATCTCCAGGAATCTACTGAAACTAAAACCAGGAGTCATAATGACTCACTCCTCTTCCTACACAGGAAAAATGATACAATTAGAAAAATAACACACATAAATTAAGGCAGGTCTACTAATACTAAAATCTGCACAAATCTTTGCATCCCAGTAAACCTAGAAAATACAATTTTGAGGCCAACTTGAGAAACCTAGAGAGATGCTGTCTCAAAATAAAAAAATTTTAAAGGGCTAGGGTTGCAACCCAGTACTACCTGGGTTTAATTCTTAGCACTGCACACACACACACGCACAGACACACACACACCCCACAAAGAGAGGAGAAAGAAAGAGAGACAGAGAAACAGAGATAGAGACAGGGAGACAGAGACAGAAAGAACAAATACTACCCACCCATCCATTGCTATATAAAACAGTAAAACATTTATTTTATGCAATTTACTCAGTCCTTCCATTTCACTGGCGTTAACAAGGCCACTGGTTTCACCTCCTATCAACCGATAAGTTATCTACAGCTAAACCCCCAGTTTACAAATAAGTAATTAAAACACCATAGAGCTCTGCTAACGGTAATATAATGCAACAAAAGTTCTAGTTTGTAAAGAATCAAACCCAATCATTATTTCGATTCACATCTAAACACTAAGCATTAAATTTCATTCTGAACATCTAACATTCATCAACCTCTATCATTAATATTCCTCATAAGAACCTAAAATATGGGCTGGGGAGATAGCTCAGGGGTCTGAGCACCTGCCTGGCAAGCGCAAGGACAGGGGTTTGATCCCTCGTACTGCCGGCTATTCTGGCCCTGTGCCAAGCTGGCCACCAAAACCAGGCACAGTGGCACAAGCCTGTAATCCCCACACTGGGGAGGCAACAACAGGAAGATCAACACGAGTCTGAACTATGTAGCAAGACCCTATACTAAATAAATAAATTTTTTAAAAAGAAGACCCCAAAAACTCCACCAAGAGACTTGTAGATTCAATAACCAAATTCAGTAGCATGACAGGATACAAAAATCATCACTCAAATATCAATAGCATTTCTGTACATAAACAATGAATGCACCAGGAGTGAAATTAGTGACATCATGGCTTTCACAATAACATCCCAAAAAAAATGAAATATTTAGTAATCAATCAAACAAAGGAAGTAAAAGATCTACAGTGAAAATTATAGTATTCTTTAAAAAGAGAGACACAGGAGGATTTCAGAGAATGGAAAGCTATTCCTTACTCCTGGATAGGAAGAGCCAACATTGCAAAAATGACCATACTCCCAAAATTGTTACAGATTAAATGCAATCCCAATTAGAATAACATTGGTATACCTCACAGATCTAGAGAAAACATTGCTAAAATTCATCTGGAACCAGAAGAGACCTATACTATCAAAAGCAATCCTGGGCAACAAAGGCAGGGGCAGGAAACATTATAATCCCAGACTTGAAATTATACTACAAAGCTATTGTGATAAAATCAGCATGGTATTGGAAAAAAAAGACCTGAGGATCAATGGAACAGATTAAAAGATGCAGACAAAACTACAACACACTCATCCACCTTATCTTTGACAAAGGGGCCAAACATGTTCACTAGAAGAGAGGCTCTTTAACAAATGGTTCTGGAAAAAGTGGCTTGCCACATGCTGAAGACTAAAATTAGACCCATGTCTATTACCATACACTAAAGTCAAAATAGACCAAAAATTTAAATATTAAACAGAAACATTAACTCTACTGGATGAGAAAGTAGGTAGAAATCTTGACGACACAGGGGTAGGTAGGGAATTCATGAAGAAAACCATGGGAAATACTTCAAAGAATCGACAATCGGAATTTCATATTTTTTGAAAATTTTCTGCATGTCAAAAGAAACCATTAACAGAGTAAAAATAAAAAGCCATGGATTGGGGAAATAATTTTACCCATATGCTCTTCCTCAGACATATATGTTCTTCTATCTAGAATTATAAAAATGATTTTAAAAATCAGGCTCCCCAAATTCAAAGAACCATTCCAAAAATGGGCATCTGAGATGAACATACACCTCTCAGATGAAGAAATGCAAATGGCAAATAAAACACACGAAAAATGTTCAACAACATTGGTCATTCAAGAAATGCAAATTAAAACAACACTGAGATTCTACCTCAGTCCAGAAAGAATGGCCATCATCAAGAAGTCAACCAATAATAACAAATGCTGGAAAGGCTGTGGGGAAAAAGTATCCCTTCTCCACCGTTAGTGGGAATGTAGACTTGTACAACTGCTAAGGAAATCAGTGTGGAGATTCTCAAAAAGCCAGGATTGAAGGTTCCATTCAACCCAGCTATTCCTTGCCTGGGTATTTTGAGTCTTTTTTAAGTAAATGAATGCAACTACAGACCATATTCATAAATGAAACAAATCAGACCTGCATGTATAAACATCATATTGTTCCACTAGTGTAAGAACCTGAAAGAATAAATACTATCTGAAAGATACAATAGATATCATAAAAGGGAAAGAATCTGTTAGAAGGGAGGGAACAAATGGAATGAGGAAAAGAATAAAAGAAAAACGGAAGGAAAAATAAATAAATATATATGTACAAGATATATTAGATAATTGTACTGCTAAATTTTACTGGTCTATTGAAAGGAAAAGTTAATACTTAAATTTTTTTCTTCTCCTTTTTAATTTCCCATAACTTTTAAACCAATATTTCATGCTTTTATCTGGTAATCTTTTTTTTTTTTTTTTTTTTAGGGAAGGGTCTACAGGGTGTTCAGAGTCTCACTACTAGATTGGACCCATAGTGATCCACCTGCTAACAGCCTCACAAGAGCTGAGATTACAAGTGTGCACCACCACACCCAATCTCAATTGCTGTCTCAGTGGGCCCCGGGGGCAGGGATGGCACAGCAGGCCCAGGGATCAAACCCCTAGCCCCTGTGCCTGCTTGCAGGTGCTTTAATCCACTGAGATATTTGGCAGGCCCTTTTATCTGGTAATCTAAACAATTAATTTGGAGACAACAGTATACAATATAACAACCATTGTTGAATTCTTATTATTTTGTTTAGGTGAAATTCTGCATAATTTCTAATATTTTATTGTATTTATTCTCTTTAAAAATACAAAGTGCCAGTCAAATAGCTCAGCAGATTAAAGCACCTGCTTAGGCAGATGCAGGGGCCAGGAGTTCAATGCCCTGGCCTACCATGCCAGTCCCACCCCTGGGGCATGCTGAGATGATGATTGATACTGGGAGTGGAGGCACATGTCTGTAATCCCAGCACTTGGGAGGCTGTAAACAGGAGAATTACTGAGTCCAATCTACGCAGTGAGACCTTATACACCCTGTCTAAAATACAATAAATAAATAAAATAAAAAGTAAAAGTTTTTTTTTTGTTTGTTTGTTTTTTTTTGTATTTAGTACAGGGTCTACAGGGTCTCACTACATTGATCAGACTCATAGTGATCCTCCTGTTTTCAGCTTCCCAAGCACTGGGATTATAGGTGCACGCCACCACGCCCAGTCTCAGTCCCTATCTCAGTCAGCCCCAGGGGTGGGGCTGGCGTGGCATGCTGGGGATCAAACCCCATCCCTTGCATCTGCCTAAACAGGTGCTTTAGGGGCTGGCGAGATGGCTCAGTGGTCTAAAGCACCTACTTGGAACAAGCTGAA
>NDGM011029027.1:0-11001 GCA_002564305.1 Octomys mimax
TAACAAGTCAAACCACGCTAACACCCCCCCCACCCGCATAGTAGAAGGTTCTGGAACCAACCTCTGGCAATGTGTACGCCCCCTTCTGACCTTCACGCACCCCTCCAAACACCTGGTTTTAGGGATGTACAGATTCCATGCTCCAATTTTCACTAATTTCGAAAAGCCTAGAAAGGGGCCTGGAGGCGGCTGTGCGGAGCCCCTCTGCAGAGCAGGTCTGTCCTGTCCCCTCAGCCCAGGTCCCACGGGGTACCTTGGCCTCCTGCCTGAGAAACCTGGAAGTGCCGGGTGGCTCACGCCCCCTTCTACCAGTGGAGCTGCGGTCGGAGCGCCCCAAGGGACTGCAGCTGGCACCCCAGGGGTTAACTTCCGAGCAGCCCAGGTGGAGGTCGGGGCCCCCAGCCCTCCTCTGCACCTCCGGGCTTCGGAGGCCACTGGAACGGTGGAGGCAGCGGTGGCTCTTTGTCTACCTGCTCTGGGCGTTAAAGAGCCCGCTCGCAGCCTGCATCTTCGGGGCTCGGGACAGAAGTCAGCGACGGAGAAATGAGGCTCTGTCGCTTTAAGTACAGCTGGAGCCGTAAGTACGAGCCGGGCTGTGCAGAGAAAAGGGAGCCGAGGGGCCAGCGAGAGCTCGGCTTCTGGCCGTCCGCGTGGTTGCCAGCTCAGACCCTTCGGGTTTCGGCCTCGTGCCGGGCAAGCGCAGTTCCTGGGGGCGTGGGGCGTGCACCGGTGCACTGCAGTCTGAGGTGGGGAAGATGCTGCATCTGCCCCTGCCCAGGTCGGGAAGGACGGCGAATTTCCCCCGCAGGTAAGCTTCCCAGCCTCCTGGCGTGTTCGGCCCGGGCAGCCCCAGCCCCTGCCCTCCGCAGCGCTGCCCCGGGCGTGGGTGTGGGGTCCGCAGGGGAAGGAGGGTCTTGGCCGCGTTCTTCCCTACCAGAGGGAGGCGAGCCGCACCGCCGAGCCCGCGGGCTCCCTACGCTGAGCCTTCTGGCGCCCCTCACCCTGCCTGTGGGCATTCGGGGCTGGGGGTGGTGCGTGGTGGGGCGTGTAGGGCACAGGAAAGGACATGCCGAGACAGTGGCCCAACTTGATCGAACTTCACGCTTGCCGCTGCAGCGTTCGTGGGTAGTGGGGGGTCAAGGGTCCTCACGACCCGGGTGTACGTGGGAAGGCCCAAGCTCCCCCATCCTGGGAGCCCCGAGTGTCTTCTGGGTAGTGAAAAGAGGTCGGGAGGGGTAGTAGGATGAGACTTGGGAAAAGGGAGTTTGGGTCCGTTGAGAGGCTAGAAATCTGAGAATCCTGGTGATTTGAGGAGCTGCACTGTGAGGGACAGCAGGTGAGTGCCGCAGGTGAGGGGTACACCAAGACTCCTCCATCAAAACGAACCTAGACATAGGCCACTCCCCACCCCAGCTCAGAGCTGACTTGGAAGGACACTTGCCAGGAAGGATTAGGACAGTCCAGGGACCTGAGGAGAGCTGGAGCTTTCTGGTTCTTCTAGGAGTTTCAGAGTTTCCCATCTCACAGCTCTCAGCCCAGTGTGACCTCCAGCCCCTCAGCCTGGGTCTGACCTGGCTCCCTCCGGGAAGTTGGAGGTCTGAGTGCTGTGGCCATGTGCACCCAAGCCTCTCCCAGGCCTTCCAGCCCCAACAGCCCAGACTTGCACCCTGGGACAGCTCCTGCTTCCTCCTAATCCCTTGGAGTGGGGGGGGGGGGTACTGGCCCGGGAACTCAATTGTAACCTTGCCCACAAAGCCTATGGTAAGAGTGAAGAATTGGGCTGGGCCTGCAGAAGAGAGAGGCATCTGAATCCTTGCCTTCCTCTGCCCAGCACTGTGGGGGAAGGGGTAGAGGTGCTGTTTAGAAGCCAGACTTCTGTTGGCCCCAAACTTCTGGTCCCCTATCACAGTACAGAGACTGCAGCCTTGCAGCCCCTCTGGAATGTGATGACTGCTAGAATTGCTAGGATGGCTGGTGGGGGTTGTCATAAAAGGAAGCAGTTCATGAGAAGAGAATAGATCCATTTAGGGGCCCCTGGGAATTCTTAACTTCAGGTGAGGTCTTGGGCACTGCTCAGTGGACTCTGGAGAAGGCAGAAGGAAGGGCAAGTGGTGACTTGCAGCCCCCTTCTGCCACTGCCACCTCAACTAGTAGCCAGGTGAGATCCACTGTGCCCTGGGACAGTTGTAGCACTGTTGAAGGCATGAAAATCCTCTAAGTGACATCATTCCTTCCCAAGCAACAGCCTATCTTAGGCTACTCCATCCTTGCTTTTGCACTGGTATTCTCCCTGCCCTCTTTATCAACCCCACTCCACTCGAGGGACCACCCTACCCCTAGGGAGCCCAGTCTTTGTAGTGTGAGCTTAGTGTCTGTTGTGAGGCCACAGCTGTTGAGTACTCTCTAACTTACCAGAAAATGGTTTCTGGGCAGGTGTGCTGGGGCAGGGACCAGAGAAGGAAGCAGGTCACATTACACCTACCCAGCCCACTGCCTGCTGAGATGGGGCTGTGGTTTTCCTTTTACCCAAACTGCAGGAGTTGCACTCTGAATATCCCTGGTAGGCAAGGAGAGAGGGGAGGTTGTAAAGTGCAGGTCAGTCCTGAATTGCCACACTTTAGTTATAAAATTTAACTAGCCTGGCTCTGGTCCACAGAGAGGGCTCAGCCCCAGCCTGTGCTCTGGGGACAGCTTGCTGCCTTCCCTGTAAATGATGATTGGTGGAGCCCATCAGGAGATCAAAGAGATGCTTTCTCTAAAGGATCAGACTCCCCCTAAATGCTCAAGGGGGCAGCAAGGGCAGGATATGAGGATGTGAGATGAGTGACTTAAATTAGTTCTCAAATGTCTCCCTGACCAGCTTTTAGTGAGCAAGGAGCTGCATTCAGGCCCTGGTACCTCTTCTTGTCCGAGAGCAAACTCCTTTCCCAGAAGCCTGGGATAATCACCTCCTCCATGGAAAGCTCTATCCATAAGCACTGTCCTTACCTCAAACACTGTGGTCTAGCCTGAAGACTTTCCTACTGGCCAACAGACACAGTCCTCCTGAATCTTCCAAACAGGAAACCTGAAGTCCACCCTATTCAGCCCTTCTATGTGCCTTCCTGAAAGGACTTGTAGGTAAAGCCTGTGGCTCAGTAGGAATAAGACCTGCTCCCTGGATTTGCCTCACTTGACCCATGAAGACTCCCTGGGGCAGGAGGTTTCAGCTTGGCAGACTCAGCCTCAGAGAGGACAAATGCCTATGCATTGCGAAGCTGACGAGCTGCTTATCGTTAGAGGGTTTATGGGGCTAGGTGTGCACACCACAGGCAAACCATGCTTGCTGGCTTAACCTCTCCCTGCAGAGTCCCTGCCTGGGGCTTGGGAAACATGGAGAGGAAAGGGGGGGCCATGCAGGAAACTTCTTAATGAGGGGTTAATGCAGCAGCCATGTGTCTCAGGTCACCTTTTCTCATTAGCCCATAACGCTCTCAAGCACAACATGTACTAAAGGCATTGTAAACAACTTTCCATTCAGTCTTCACAACTGCATGAGCTGTGGTTGATTATCGCTCTCCCATTTCATGGATGATGAAACTGAGATAGAGGTTAGATAAACATACCTAAGATCCCAGTGGTGGCATTTGACCTCACGACCAGGTATGTCTGACTCTAGCACCCACTCTAGCTACTGTGCTCCAAGGAGGTTGTCCCCAGTGACACCAGTCTAGGCCCTGGGATTGCCAAATGCTGAAGATGTAGGAGTTAAGGGTAATTTGAAGCCTCAGCAAAGATTTGGGGTTGCTTGGGATGCTATTGGGAATGTAGTGGGGAGATTACTAAACTGAGTCCACTGACTAGTTCTGAATGCACCTCACTGCTGGTTAGCTTTGTGCCATCACAGAGGTTGCTTGTTCTCTAGCCTCAGATTCCTTCTCTGTGAAATGGAACTTGTCCTGTCTTTTCTACCTCATCAAGATGTAGCAATGACAATGTGATAATATAGGGGAATTAGGAGATCACTTCCAGCTGCAAGAGTATTTTAGGCTTTTTTCTCAACACTGGGGATCGAACCCAGTGTCTTCCCCATGAGCTGCATCCCAGGTCCACCCCCCCATCACCATCTCACACAAACACATCTATTGAGACAGGGTCATGAGTTTGCCCACACTGGGCTCCAACTTGGTGGCAGGGTTACTCCTGCCTCAGCCCCCTAGAGTACTGGGGCTATAGGCAGGCATTTTGGACTCTTTAGATATATTGGATTTTTTATTTCACCATCTTGCTAGGATCCTAATGAGAGTGCCTTGATTAGTATAAAAGTCTAAACAACTCCCCAGCTTGTAATCTATCTTTGATTTTTACTTAAGTACTCAATTGTCCATCTTTAGATTTTTACTCAGTTTAAATTCTATGCTAATTATGGTAGTATATTTATATATATTCTATTCTAGGTGACAGTTTACATAAATATAGATCACTTTTTAAAAATCAGCTGTATTCCTTCATCATTTGTGTGATCATTTGTACAAACCACTCTGCTGGGTACTGGAGAAACAACCCTTAAGAGCTTACACTCATTCATTCATTCATTCATTCATTCAACAAACCCCAGTTAGAGCAGCAGATTCCAAGTACAGGGCTGGTGACGTAGTGGAAGTGGCCAAGGAAGGCTGCACAGAGGAGGCGGCATTTACACAGTGCCTCGTAGATAAGATCAGAATTTTTCAGAGAAACACAAATTCATTTTTTTTTTTTTTTGAAGAGAGGGAGTTTTCCCCAGTTGAAAGGTTCTGTGTCACTGTCCTCATTCTCTGCTCAGACCCAACATCACTGTGACTTCTTGAGCCATGCAAATTGCATGTCTGAGACAGAATCCTCTGAGACAGACAGTTGAAGAACTTTTCGCTGTTGGGGACCACCAGGAATTCTGTCTGGACGCAGTGGGAGTGGCCTGGCTTGCTTCCTCAGCGCTCTCCAGTTCATGGCCTAATAAACTGTCCTCAGACTGTCTGTGCCCTTGCCATTAAAGCAGAGGGAAATAATTCTAGCCATGTAAACAGTGTAGAGAGTGTGTAGGTATGAGCATTCTTCACCCTCAGCCTATCTCTCCTGGAATTTCAGGAATTTCCTAGAAATGCTTAATTCTTAGACATTTTAATCTTAAAAAGCCCCTGTCCTATGAAGACTGACTCATCTCTGGGGGAGAAACACTGAAGAAGAAGAAGAAACATCCCAGCCCTTGTCTCCACGGGCAGCCTAGTCACTGGTCCTAAGTGTTGGGCATAATGAAGAAACAGACTCCACTGGGGATAGGGCACACTTGCCCAGCAGGCATGAGGCCCAGGGTCTGACTGCCGAGCACTACAGAAAAAAAGAAAAAAGCTCAATGTAAAACACGGGTTCATAGGATATCACAAGTATGAAGTTCCTCAAAAACTGGTTTTCCTACTTGGCCTATTGCTGCAGGTGCCATTTGAGCAGTGGGTGGGCTGGTTCTTCAAAAGTGGGGAGCAGAGGGGAACTGTGTACCCCCCTAGGGTTTGCCGGGCACAGTGCCAGATGCTGTGTGGGTGCTGCACCATCTTGTTGACTCCTCCCAGCCACCAGGGAGGGCTGGTGATGACAGGATCATTTTTGTGACATGAGCTTGTGTTCAGGGAGGGAAGGTGCCCAGCACTCTTTCTTTCTAGAACATGTAAGTCAGAGGAGCTTGGTCCTTTCTGCAAGCTCAAGAGCCACTAAGCTCCCCTCTGGAATGGTCATTTTCAATAAGGGAGAGCTGCTAACGCAGTTCCCCAAGCCTCCTGGGAAATTACTTTCCAACATAGCTATTAACATTTTCCCCAGTCCTCATTATATGGTTGTAGTTTTATCCAATCGTAAGTTCTTAGGGACCTGGGGACTTTTACCTTAGTGATGTATGGATTCATATATGGAATTTAATAATGCTTTTTTTTTCCTCCTAAGGTAGGGTTCCTAGTGTCTCCTCATTATGTTGTAGCTCAGGTCAGCCTCAGACTCACTACAGAAGCTGAGGCAAGAGGACCGTTGTGAGTTTAAGACCAATCTGGGCTACAAAGTGAGCTCAAGGCCAGCCTGAACTGCACAGCAAGAAGAAAACAAAAACAAAAAACACCTCACTATGTAGCTCAGGCTGGCCTTGCACTCATGATCCTGACCATGCTTTGAGGGGGAATTTATGGAGCATGGGATCAACAGGCCGTGTGCAAAGGAACAGCAACACAGAGTCCTCTCCACCTGCTTCTGCCCTGTCCTCCCAGGCCCCCATTTGAAAGGCTGTGCCGGGGAGATGGCTCAGTAGAATAAGTGCTTGCCTGGCAAGTGCAAGGGTCTGAGTTCAATCCCCGGTTCTCCCCCCCCCAAAAAAAAAAAAAATTAAGAGGCTGTGCTGAGTTCTCTCCGAGCATGCACACATTTTCTGTATGAGAAAGTATTAACTTTTAGGCTTCAAACATTTCCTTGTGGATTATTTTAAGTTCTTCAATAAGACTATACTTGACTGTCAAGTTTTGATTCCAGGGATCTGCCAACTGTGTGATTTTAAAAGTAGGTTTTTAATAGCTTGAAAACAAAAGTAGGATTTCTGCCAGTGGGTGGAATTATGGTTCAAAGGGCCTAGAGGAGAACAGATCCTTGGGATTTACTCCTGGGTGGGTTTCTGGAATGCTACCCTGGGCACAGTGACCTAGACAGTGGGGTGTCCTAGGGTGTGGGTCTTGGGCCCTGCTCATTTCCTCTGCTGCATAGGTGAAAAGCACTGGTTAGATTTTGTGTGAGGTCCCTGACAAGGATGCCTGAACCGTAAGAGGTTTCCTGATGAAATCCTTTGTTTCCTGTGATATGTTTCCACACTCCAGAAGATTGTGCCATTTCTTCCTGTTTCCTATATTAGAAATATATTCATTTCTCCTACTGTCTCCCCTCATTTAATCTCGGTCATAAATTCTAGGTAATGTTCCTTGTGATTCCTGGCCCTGAGTTTCCAACCCAGATTCCCAGTCTTGTTACTCATAAGTGGATCCTAATCTGTGAAACTCATGCTCAGCAACTTTGCAGATGTCTTCTAGGCTGGCATCGAGCTGGTCTTAGGATGTAGTATGAGTCACCTTTGGGTGGCTGATTGAATAAGGAGATCTTAGAAAGGCAACTGCTCCGTGCTCATGATGTATTTTATCTTTTTATTTCCTTATTTTGCAGTACTGAGCATCAAACCCAGGACCTTCACTCTGAGCTACATCCCTTTTTAATTTTTTAACTTTTTTAAAATTTTGAGTCAGGGTCTCACTAAATTGCTCATCTACCCAGGCAGAGCTCGAACTTTCAGTCCTCCCACCTGGGGATGAGGTGGTACAGAATTCTAGGCCACACCCAGATCAGGATGTATCTTAAAATGATTACTTGAGGGCGAGGGAGGCCTAGCATGCATAAGACTCTGGGTTCAGCCTTCAGTGCTTAAAAAAAAAAAAAATGTAGATTCTACAATGACTACCTTGGAACCATAATGAGCAGTAAGATAATTTATTAATTTTTCTCGCCTCGTTGTTAACAGTCTTCCTCCCCTATCCATGAATTCAATGTGAAGGAGCAGCTATAGTAATAACACTTTTTTTAAAAATGAGACTTACAGAAATTGCTTTCATTCTTTGTACATATACCTCGTATTTGCCGTTATCTTTCAAGAGTTTTCAGATCCTCCTATGGAAATACCTGGCAAAGCTGTGGTGCCAGGCACTGGCACATAGGGTTCCTTATAAAGGGAGACGGTCTCTGGGCTGTCAGTTCCTGCAGCAGGGAGCCCTAGATCCTCCACCAGGCTCAGGCCTCTGGCCTCAACCCCAGGCCTCGCACAGGAGGGAGGAAGTCATTGCTTACTCATGTGCAGCATGGTTTAGGAGCTTTGCTGTTAGCTGAGAAACTAATTCTGGGAATTTGTGCAGAGCTGTTTGTTGTGAAAGCACCTTTGATTCCAGAGTGTCCAAAAGCCCTCGGGGGGAAAAAACTTGCTGTGCCAGGAAGCAGCAGAACCTGTAGGAGCCCCCCAAAAGTCAGGACTCCTGGGTTGAGTGCCTGGTTTTCAGGTAATGGTCTGCTCTGGCAAGCCTCTTAGGTACTCCGTGATTCTTTTCTTAAGTCGAACTAACTCTTAACTCAGAGCAATTCTACCAGAAAAAAATGCCATCCAAGTAAAATATTGCTGGCCATGCAGTTTGAGCCCAAAGATTCAGGGATAACTAGAATTTTTATTTGTCTGCCTCACTTTCTCCTTTGCTTCCCTGATCTTTGCATTTAAGCAAATAAATTCAGAGATAAAGTGAAAAATATATTGAAAAGGGCAACAAAGGTTAGAAGTGGAGCTGTGATGAAGCCTTGGGGATTTCGCTCTTGTCTAAAATTACTGTGAGCAGCCTGTGTTGCAGAGCCCTCTGTGCTGACTCGCTGTGTCTGATGCTCACGGAGTGTGAGCTGCCACTAAGCAGCCACGTGCTGTACCTATATCCTCACTCCCACTGGTCAACATGAATGCTTTCCAAGAGCTGTGTGTGTTCCCAAACCTGTGTATGCCAGTTGAATGTCTATGACTTTATTATTGCATAAAGTGGTATAGGAGCATAAAAGGAAAGTTACTCTATCAAAACTACATTGAAGGCTTTAAAAAGGTTGAAAAGCAAATGGCTAAGAAACCTTGAGCTAGGTGTAGACCTGCTTGAGATTAGAAAAACTCTACAAGGGTTTTGCTTTCCGATGGCCTTGTGACATTCTTGTGCCTCTTCGAAAGAGCCAATGCTGGCTATACTGCATTGTGGGCTCTGATGAGTGTAGGTGAAAAGCAGAAGTGTGCCAGGGCAAGTCTGGGCTCTAGGGCCTTGAACAGTGGGTACTGAGGGTCACTGGTGCCCCGCTGTAATTTTCTGCAACAAGGATCACTGTTGCAAGGGTTTGGCTCGTAATGAGTGCAAAAAGTGTAGAAAGCCCTTCCCAGGAAGTTTTTCAAGTAAATAAATATCCATTTGCTTTGATGACTTGGTACATTGGGGTGGGCCAAGAATGGCTGGGATCAAACTTCCGTGAGTTGAAGGACAACCAAGTGTGGGGCAGGGTTGGGGGCAGGTGGGCCTTGAACGTCTGCTTCCTTTTCAACGAAGTAACCCTATTTGTGTCTGTTTCATACACTGAAACTTCCAGTAAACATGTTGGGGGGGGGCAGTTTTTCTTCTTAAAGATGAACTCAGAAAATACAAGATTAGGCCTTTTCTCTGACTTTCTCTGTATCTCTGTGAGACTGATCTAAGCTCTCCCCAAGAGAATGGAGGACATATTTTTAGTACCCAAGTCATACCTTGTATGCATTCGTTTTCAACTCCTTTGGAGTGGTAAGTGACGAAAATTTTACATTTACTCCAACCTGACACTTGGTTGTTGCTCAGGGGCTGTCACCAGTTGGATGTTCTTCCAAATCTCAAAACAGGAAAAGCAGGTGGGAATTTTTGGCAGAGACTCTCCTGAGGGAGGTGGGGTGGGGGGATAGAGTGGTAAGCACCCCTCTAAGCTGAGAGGTGATCTTGATGGACTCCCACTTTTCAGAAGAGAATGGAAGAGCAGGATGTTTTTGTTCCTGCCTGTTGCCTGAAGACATCTTCCCGAGAAACAACCAGTTTGATTTACTTTCTCTTCTCTTAATTTCAGTCTTCCTTCTTTTGACTTCTTTAAGGATTATGCCAAAAACCCTAGACTGATCCTAAAGCCTCAGAACAGATTTCACTCCTAGTTGCCCAAGAAAAGCATGTTAATACCAAAAGTAATTTCCCAGCCAGTCATTTCCTGTGTTTTCAAACTTGTTATTTTTTCCTAAGATATGTATCTTCAGATAACAAAAACTGTTCTTCCTCTGATCCTAGGGGAGGTGATATGGCATTCTGAGGAAGAATAATAAAAGGATCCTTCTGAGAGAGAGAGAGAGAGAGAGAGAGTGCTGAAGCAAAGGTTGATGTGTTGCTAAGTATGCCGTATGTTTTCTGTCCGGCTGGTGTTGGAGTGCAGTTGTTGGAGCTTAAGTGAAGAGTGGAATGTTTTCTGAGTAGAAAGTGCATCCGTAAGGATTCACGAGAGAAATGTTTAATGCATTCTCATGGGGTGTTGAAAGCTATAACCAGTTTCAACAATGGTCCTGTACTCGTATATGCAAAGCACTACAGGTGCTTCCGTGCTTAGTTCTGTAAAAGCCAGGCAGGACATCTGCCTTTCCAAACTGTTTGCATATGGCATTTTGCAGGTGAGGGTCTGAGAGGATTGAAAAGTCTTTCAATCTTTTATTATCTTTTCCTCCATTCATTCTCCATCTGCAAGTGGGCAGAGTGACATGCCTGGGGCATATAATGAGTGCCTTATTACCTTGCCTGAACACCTGTGTAGGGTTTGTTCTCTGCAATAAGTTCTTTACTCCATCCACTTACTGGTTAAGAATTAAGATCCCTTTTTGTTTTCATTCTTTTTGTTCAGATCTTTGTACTAGGTGAGAGATGTACTTACTTTCATACGCATGGAAAACTCACCCATAAAAGGGAAGGTCTTTCACAATGCATTAGCCCAGCTTTCTCTTCAACACTGACCTTTGACCCCCGTGCACAATGTGGCATTCAGCTGTCCTGTTCTCTGAAGTGAAAACCTTCAGAGTCCTCAACAAAGATATTTCACCAAGAGTAAGCAGTCCATGAACTGAGTGACTTAAGATAAGAAGGCAGCTGATTTTGAAATAAAGATGAAGGCAAGAGGTCTATAAAAGTTACAATGCCCTCCAAGGTCAGATCACTGATGGACCCCTCCCCCATGGTGGGACTATGGCCTCAACCTTCCTAAAGACCTGGGTTAAAGAGACAGGCGAACCATCTAGCCCATGGAATTCCTTAATGCATTTCTTTGGACCAACCTGCCCAATATAGTGCTGATGAAAAAAGAGTGGACAGTCTTGATGGGGTAGGAAGCTATTCAGAATGCATG
>NDGM011029062.1:0-11846 GCA_002564305.1 Octomys mimax
AAAAAAAAAAAAAAAAAAAAAGCTGGGCATGATGGTGCACACCTAGAATGGCAACACTCAGGAGGCTGAGGCAGGAGGATCACTGGGAGTTCAAGTCCAGCATAGGCTACAAAATGAGTTCAAGGCCAGCTTGAACTACATAGCCAAACCTTGTCTCAGAAAAAAATAAAATAAAATAAGGATACCGTAAGGTAAGAATTTTTTCATTCATTTTATGCAATATATAGATTGCAGAAATGAAATAATGTCATTATATTGTTGTTGGATCAGAGAAGTTGCAGGTAAAAGGGGTTTAAGTCTCTGGTGCCTGAGAGGCACAGAGAAATTATTGCCTGTGGATTGTGGATACGGGTGGCTATTGCTAGGCAAGCAACATGTGAGACTCTTTGGGGCTTTTTCAGCAGAATTTAAAGAGATTCTCCTCATCTGCAGCCAAGGCCGACAACCTCAGGCAGAGCAGCAGAACCTCAGAGTAGATGAATTCTCATCCTGAGCAAACCTCTAGTGCCAAAGTCAGACAGGGAAACAGCAGAACCTTGAGGCTTGGGGTGGGGCTATCTGGGTTGACCTGAGGACCTTGAACCCTCAGACTCTAATGAGCCTCTCTGATATGCTAGAAGGTAGTTCACCCTTACATGGACATTACATAGAGGCCTCTTGTGGGTCAAAGCTCATTTTGACCTAAATGGGAACGTTCTAGGACTACTAAGGGGGAAAAAGGATTTTATGCCACAAGGACTGCAGTACTTGCTCATAGCAGAAGACTCTGCACCTGGATGCGAATACTAAAGGTGTGGGATTTTTTTTTTTTTTTAATGTACTTGGTACAGGGTCTCATCATACAGCTGGGACTCATAGTGCTCCTCCTGTTTTCAGCCTCCCCAGGACTGGGATTACAGGTGTGTGCCACCACGCCTCGTCTCAATAGCTGGCTCAGCATGTGTCTACCTAAGCAGATGCTTAGCTCGCTGAGCTATCTCACAGGCCCAATGTGTGGGATTAAAGAAGGGCAGAAAACATAGCAGGCTTAACCATCCCATTCCTAAGGCCTCATATTTAATCACATTGCAAGAGCTCTGAGAACCAATTCTAGCACACTGTTGGGGTGGCTCTCAGAAGCTGGGAAAACCAAATGGCCACATTAAAGTGCAGCTACAAGCAGGAACACCTAAGCAACACCCAGGATTTGTAGGCAGATTTATTTACAATAGGCACTGATCAGGATCATTCCCTGAATATCAGGCCCCAATCTCTGGAGGTCTGGGGCTTCCATGGGATAAAAGCAAGCAGGAAGTACAGGGGCAGAATGGTTCATCAGCTGGGGATTGGTTTACACAATGTGCATCATAGTGACCGGCCATTTCTAAGAGACAGAAGCACCAGAATTGGAACAGAAACTATTACCTGGGCAACTAAGAAACGGAAGTATACTGGCTGGGGGTGGGGTGGGGTGGGGCATTTGCTGTTACAAACGCAAAGATGCTAAAACTCTAATGGCAGAACGTAGATATAGGGGCCACACAAAACAAAATAAATACAAAGTAGAGGAGTAAGCACGCTAATGCATTAACCATGTAGAAGACCACAAGTCTTCCTGCTTAATGTGGTCCTCAGCAAGGCTGGAAGGCACTGCTCATCAAGGTGACAAGGTTGGGCCAGGGAGATGGATCAATAGAATAATCGCTTCCCTGGCAAGCTCAAGGGCCTGAGTTCAANNNGGGATGGTGACAAGGTGGTTTTCCCAGGGCATTAGTATCAGTGAGAAGCTCAGAGATAGATGTGCTGTGAAGGTCAGTGCTGGTGATAAAAGATGCTGTCACAAAACAGGAACCCCTAGTAGCAATGGAGATGATAAGATCCTGTAGTAGCAGAGGCCACTGTGTGACGCAACAGAAACCTAATCACCACAATGGATAGCGAGGCAAAAGTGGCAGCCCCAGGGCCTGACCTGACCTTAGGGAGGTGGCTGATAGAGCATAGTGTTTCTAAGGACAAGTCACATGGACAGCTAGGAAGGGTACTGCTTGGTGTATAACCTGAAGACACTGAAGATCAGTGAGGAGACAGGAGTCAGACATTATTGAAATGGAAAATCATAATCTCCTGCCCAATTTTAAGACTTGAGCCTGTTCTCAGCTCAAGAATACATGCACTAGAGAAACCGGGGTTCATGAGGAAGTACCCAGAATACCATGGCAATTATATATAATTTCTTTAGTCCTTCTCCAAGGAGTTTTGCAATTATTTCTTTGCATAATCACAGAGAAAAAGAGGACTAAACTAACCTTTTGAGATTGTGAGATATAAGATCTAAGTTGATGGGACAATTCAGAGTTCCTAATTATGATCCCACACCCCTATAGAATGGGAGTATATTGGATTCAGATAATACAGTCTTGAGTCAGTTCTGTCTCAGTGGGTCTACAGCGTCCTATTGCTGACCTCGTTGGTCATTTCTCTGATTCTTGAATGTTTCCTTGTAGTGGATATACTTAGCACGTGAGCAAACCCACATATGGGTCTTTAAGTTGTAGAGTGAGAGCTATGGTAGCAGGTGAGGCCAAGGGCAAGTCCTGGAACTGTCAGCTCCTCTCATACCCGTCAGCCAAGACAGGAAATAAAAACTATCACATCTAGGTAGAAAACATTCTCACCAGACAGACAACAATCTACTTTTGCAGTCCTGCTCCAGGGATGGCCTCATTTTCTTATTTTATGTCACAATATGTTCTGAAGGACTTGGACCATCTGGCGTCACATAGGTCTACCATACTGAAATATTACACTAGTCAAATCTGATGAGGGAAATATATACTCCAGATGCCCTGATAAGACACACATTTTTCTAGAGCATGGATAAACCTCACTAAAATTGAAGCACTTGCTACATACATGAAAATTTTAATATAAATTATTATTTTTAAACATTTTGAAACAATTTTAGTTTTAGGGGAAAGATGGAAAGAGAATACAAGGATATTCTGTATGCCGTTTACTCCTATGTTAAAATCTTGTGTAAACATAAAATATATATGGAAACACAGAAAATAATCTTGGCACAATGCTATTATCTAAAATAATGATATATGGGAAAGAAACTTCCAACCTGAAAGATATCTGGGATGAGTTCATGTTCTCTAAAGTTGAAGAATGAATTTTAGGAACAATGGAGGTTGAGAGCAAAACATTCAATAGGGAAGGAGAGCAACAGTTGCTCTCTAAGAGGGAGACAGAAGGGACCCTGAGTGGGTCACCAAGGAAGCTGCCTTTTCTAGGGATTTTTATGCAGCAAAACTACAAGACGAGGCAGGTTCAAGGTGGGAATCATGGGAACTGATAAGGTCCATGAAGTGGGACACAACTATGGTGCGGCTACCAGATTAGGAATATAACCGTTCAGGTAGAATTGATTAAATCGAGGATCCAATGGGCAAGTGAGTCGTGGAGAATGTTCAACAATCCTATTTCAAAGAGAAAAGCAAGGCCTCCTGTCACAGGGAAAACCGCCAAAATTGGCTAAATTGGCTTTTGTGCTAGTGTTTCCCGTGGCTGTTTTTCTTCCTTAAAACACAATTTCAGCAGTTTACATAGAGGTTTTGAAAAAATTAGAGAAGTTGTGAAGCTGATACAAGAGGAGTACTGTAACTCTAGATTCACAGAGAATTTGGGAGGCGAGTATGATTTAGCGCTACCCAAGTTGCGCAATCGAAGCTCAGACAAGCACTGTTATTGCTGTACAAATTCTGTGCCTCTGGCACCAAGGTACTTCGTAGGCCCTTCCTCATTTATCTGTTGAATAAACGAATAAAATATATAAACACACGTGAATGGCTGGAGAGTTACTCTGAATGTGATGTGTGGCTGCTTATTATTAATATTTTTATCCAGTGACGATCTGGCGAAAGCCAACAGGGAAAAGGCATTTGTGCAGCGGCTATGGCAGGAAGTTTACTCACCATCCAAGAGCTTAGAGTCTCGTGGCTGGGGCAGGTGGAAAGGGATCAAACCCTTTTAAGAGGGGCATGCTGCAAAGGCAGTTTTAGTTTTAGCCAGGGCTGGGCAAACACTGCGGACAGCAATAATTTGTATCATCGGGAACCTCGGTTCTCAACGTGGTTGGACTGCTAATTTACCTTAGACGTCTGGCAAGAAATTTAGATCTATAAATTACACCGTCTCCCCGATTTTTCCGTTCTGCACCTCCACGAGGTTTAGGAGGAGTCCTTGGGTCCCTCTGACGAAGACCTCGGCGTGTTCCTATTTTGCTTTCGCATCCACACACCCCGGAGCTCGGGCCGCCTTTCCAAGTTAGAGCGAAAACCGGCACAGCCGCTTTACAGGAGCGGGAGAAGCCTGACGCCCGGGGTCCCACCGGGCTACGGAGCAGGGGCGGGGCGGCGGGGACCTGGGCTTCCCACGCAGCCGGGGACGCCCCGCGTCACGGCGCCCGCAGCCAATCAGGGTGGAGCTTGGCCTCACGCATTACTAGGGCGACGGGTTGGACGCTCCCTCGCTCCTGGATGAATTAGCGGCGGGTTCTGTCCTGAGCTTTGCCAGGACCCCTCCCCCCGGTCCCGGAGTCCCCAGCTCGGGCACGCGTTCCCGAGGCCTTGCGCGGCGTCCCCTGAACGTCACAGGCGGGAGGCCGGAACTGTCAGGTGGGGGTTGCGGCCGGGAAAATGGCGGCGGCCATGGAATCCCCGAGGTGGGCGAGGGGGCGCTGCTGCCCGGGCTCTTCTCCCGCCCGCGGGCGCTTCTGGGCTGCGGCCCCTCATGGCTGTCAGTGGCCGAGAATTGGGGTCCCGACGCGGGTGTTGGGGTTGCTGACACAGGTGACCGAAGGCACTGGCGAGGGACCCCGAGGCTGGCGGAGGCGGTGCAGGCCGAGCGGCTGCGCTAGGCGGGGCGGCAGGCTGCCCGTCAGGGTTCACGCAAGGGGCTTCGGGCTTTTCCTGCACAAAGCTCGGCGGCTGTGGGAGCTGCGCCGTCCTGGACCACTACCCGAGCCGTTCCCCAGTTAAGGCCCCTGTGCCAGGGTGTCCCAAGTGATTGCCACGTGCAAGGCTTGGAGAGAGCCGTCGAGGGCAGGGGTTGTAGCTTTGCGTCTTCTGCGGGCAGAGGTGGGCCTAGGAAAGGGAAGGTAGGCTTCCCCAGGGACCGATGCCAGGTCTGATTTCAAAGGTGCATCTCAGCATCTAATTGTCCATTCCAAAACAAGCAATATAAAGAGAAGGCGCATGGTTGTACTTGTGGAGCCATGTTGCTTTCTGGGGCATTGCATGGGCCTTTGAAGCTCATTAACTATGTTCTGTGTGCACTGATGACTGTAAATAAAGCTAAGCATTGAGGTTCAGATTAAGTGTAGGGAAAGCATTGAAGATAAAATTGGTGAAGGTATTATCGAGTTAAAATACTTGTCCATATTCGTTTCTTACTTGGGCAGAGAAATGTCAAGCCATGAACTGGTTGGGTTAGTTTTTCATAAACTGTCTTGATCTGAAAGCCTTTTCTCCAAAACTTTAATATTTTTGAGTTAGTGAAAGAAAATTATTCGTTTTATTTTTCTTTTTTCACGGGTCATGTTGCACTGTGTGACAGATAAGTGTAGTATTAAGTGACTTTTTTGTTAGGTACTGTAGTAGGCTTGGCTTTGTAGAGCATCTTGTTCAGCAGTTGAGTAAGCACAGTGGCACTTTATGTCTGAGTTCTCAAGGCATACTGTCTTGAGTGTCCACTGCGTATTGGGCGCTGTGAAAGGAGGTTTCTTTTTAACTTGAACAAATGACAGGATTCATCAGTTTCCACCAGTTGTGAAGGCTGGTGGCTGCTGCCAACCCGAAGAGAAGTGTTGAGGCAGGGGGATCTCAAGTTTGAGCCCAGGTTGGGCAATTTATTGGCTTAGTGAGACTGTCTCACAGCAGAAAATAAAGGACAGGGTATGTGGAAGCATGGCCATGGTTTGATTTGGGGTTGAGGTTATGTGTTGTGTCCAAACTCTACTTCCTAAAAGAGGTAGTGATGGCGAATCTTTAGAGATTCCAGTGGTAACAAACAGCCTGGTGCAACATGCCATTGTAAGATAATCATATAACTTTTTGGAAGGGGGGGGCCTTACCTCTGAAATGGGGATAGTTTTTCTTGTCTAATTTCACTGCCCTGTTGTTGGCAGAGGGAGCAAAAGGATTTTTAAAAATTAGAAGCATAATCATGATAGTTAACGTTTATGAATGTGCACTTACCCAGGCAGTGTCAGGGACCTTGCATGTGTGTGCTAACTCAGTCGCTCAGCAGCATTGTGAAATGAGTACTTTCCTCATTTGTGTTTGACTACTGAGGAAACTGAGGCAAACTAGGCTTCCAGTTTGTGTTCTTAACCACTATGCATACAGTTTCTCTTTGTGTATGGCTGTGTAATATGTACAGGGGAAATAGGTGAACAAGATTCTGAAGGGAATAGCTTTGTTTCTGATCTTTTAGTCACATAAATCATAATTGTGATGCATTGCATTGGCTTCTGGTAGCAGTTTCTGTAGTGATGACAATTACTTCGCTCAAGTGATATGTTTATCCAACTTAAAAAAGTCTTTTAAGTCAAAGACTTGTGACTAAGTTCTACAGAGTAACACAAATCAATAATTAAGAGTTTAGTTTTGATTCAATTTTTTGAAATAATAATTTGCTGGGTGACTTAAAAGAAAACTTGTCTTAGTAAGGTTCATTGCTTTGACATACTAATTTTTCCAGGATTTATTTATAGAAGAAAGATGACATGAATAAAAGTGGCTGGAACCTTTGTATTGTACTGAACCTTTGCATCTTTTATAGAACCTTGTAAAAATCATCTTGCCAAGTCTTTGAGATGTAAATATTAATTCCTGATCTAATTCTTGGGGAGTTCAAGAAGAGTCCACAGGGTTTAAAGACCAGTGAGTGAGATGAATAAATAAATGATTAACGAATACAGTGTGCTGTGAGCTCACATAAAGTTGTGGGTACAGTGAGTAGAGGGAACACACAAAGGGAACTTTTGCTTTGGCTGGGGCAGACCTGGCCAGGAGAGAAAGGGGACTGATCAGAGGATAAGGGAAAGAAGGCTTCTGTAATAAGAGAAAGCAGTGGGAGGCCAGGGTGAATGGGAGTGTGTGGGTGTCCAGCAGTCAGACCGCAGTGTGGTAGGCAGCACTGGGAGAGAAGCCAGGAAAGGTTAAGGGCCAGCCTGTCAATTCTCAGCTGAGAGAGTGACTTTATGATGTGGGCCCTGGGGACTAAAGTGATTACTAATCTTAGTTAAATGAAATAGTGTGGTGGTTAACTTTATGCTCTTGAGAAGTGACTTTGGTGACAGGAAAAACAACATAAAGGCCAGTTAAGTGAGTTTCCTATTTAGGTGAGTTGGGGCGGGAACGAGCAGATGAGGTAGAGCAGAGTTCGGATTGCACATGCTTTCAAAGACTGTCCTGTGGGTTAGGTGCCAAGAGAGCTGGTGTGGGGGAGCTGAACACCTGCTGGGAGAAGAAAGAAGGGTAAAAATTTGTTTTGTAACTGTATGGATGGAAATTGAAAATCTTTTAGGAAAAGGATGCAGCCAGGATTCTTTGAGGCTGGGCTTAAAGAGAGTGGGAAGAATTGTCTAAGGGAGCATAGAGGAACATGCTACCATGATTTATGTATTTATTTGTTTATTTATGTATTTTTTATATTTAGTTCAGTGTCTACAGGGTCTCACTACACAGATCGGACTTGTAGTGATCCTCCTGTTTTGGCCTCCCAAGCTCTGGGATTACAGGTGTGTGCCATCACACCCAGTCTCAGTAGCCTTTTCAGCCTGCCCGGGGGTGGGGGCGGGGCCAGAACAGCATGCAGGGGATCTAACCCTGGCCCCTGCGCCTGCTGAGCTATCTGGCTGGCCCTATTTATTATTGTTTCTTGAGATAGGGTCTTGCTGTGTAGGCAGACTGGCCTTGAACTAACAATGTAGTCCAGGCTGGTCTGAAACTCAAGGCAGTCCTGTTGCCACAGCCTGTTGAGTGCTGGGATTACAGGTATGTGCCACCATGCCTAGCCAGAAGTGATTTTAATAGGGGAGTAATCATTGATGAATTCTTTAGTTGTAAAACTGATCAACCAAACATTTCTAACATTAGAGTTACCCAGCACCTAACAACATAGCTTGAATGTAGAGTCAATAAGCTACAAGGTGAAAGTGTAAACCTTGTCCAACATACAGGATTTCATGAATTCTAAGCATGGTGTAGACTGTTCAAACTAGAAGCATAAATCAGTGAAGTAGTGATTAAAGATCAGGGAGTGCTTAAAACAAACTCAGAGAGCAATGACCGTAAAAATGATCAATAAACTTGCCTTTGATTTAATTAAAACTAAGAACTTCCCTTCATCTAAAGTTGCTATTAAGTGAATGAAGAACAAAATACAGACTCCAAGAAGAAATTTGCAATTTATTATCTGACGATAAATAATAAATATCCCAATCTGGATATTGGAACTCATATGCAAGAATGTGTGTGGGGTGCAGGGGGTGTGTGTGTGTGTGTGTGTGTGTGTGTGTAAAATCTCTAAGAAAATGAATTTAATTTAAAAATGCATGGGAGTCCTGAACAGTCACTTTCTAACAGTGAATCTGGGAATAACCAGGGTCTTAACTCACTTTTCTCTGTGGAGACAAGATTACTGACACCCACAGTCTAGAGGAGGAGAGTTTGTTTTGGCTCATATTTTAAAAGTTTCAGTTCTTACACAGTACAGTAAGGGACATAGTAGAACAGTTTGGTCTAAGGAGAAGCTACTCATGTCATGACAATCAAGAGGCAGATAGCATTTTCCTGGAAGAGAGGTACATTGTTCTGGGTTACCCCCACAATGACTTGCCTTTTCTAATTAGACCCTAGGTTCTAAAAGCAAGCCTGCTATAATGTCCCCCCAATCTAATTCACTTCTAAACTCTTTTGGCCTTGGGGGCCATTTTACTTCTAAACCATAGTAGCCAATATGCACACAAAAAGACACTCAGCATTATTTGTTGAGATAGTGTACTGCTATACACCTTCCAGAATGGCTAAAATTAGCAGATGGTCAGTACCAGTGCTGGCATGGATGTAGGTCAACTGGGTCTCGGATATTGTTGGCAAAAGTGTAACATGATAACAGTCACTTTTGCAAATGGTGGCTGTGTCCACTTCCATCCATGATCCAGCTATTCTGGTCTTAGGTATTATAAATGCATATATCTACTAAAAAAGCATAGAACACTTATTCATCTTTATTATAACCTAAAATTGGATACAACTTGAACTTTTATCAGCTGTAGAATGGCTTAGTAAATTATGTTTATAAACAAACCCTACAGGGACAATAAAACAGAATGAACGAAAGTATATATCAACATGGATGATCGCACACATGTAAGGTAGGCATAAGATTATGTACTGCAGATTTCCACTTAAATGAAGTTGAAAGAGAAATACAATTACTTCCTGATGTTAGAAGTTCACATAGTGATAGTAGAGCTCAGTGGCTCATGTCTATAATCCCAGCTACTAGGGAAGCTCAGGCCGGAAGAATTGAAGTCCAGCTTGGTTGACTTGGTGAGACACTCTTTGAATATTACCAAAAAAAGGGGGAGGGTTGTAGCTCATTGTATGGAATATTTCCCTCATCTCAAGATGTTACTCTTTTCCTAGTCATTAGCACCACTCCAAGCACCTGGGATAATCATTACTCTTAGGACTGGGATGGTAGATAAGTAATAGAGCACTTGCCTATCATGTGGGGCACCCTATGTCCAACTCTCAGTATTGCAAAAGTAGTTAGAATAGCGGTTATTCCAGAGAGCTGGGGTGTGAGAGAGCTTTCGGCAATGTTAGAAATACTGTATCTTGGGATGTATGTATGTGTATTTAAAAATTTAAGTTGTACACCTAACATTTGTGCACCTTAGCATATATACATTGTGCTTATAAAAATATGCTAATAAGACTATGGCAATGCTAGGTCAGTTAACTTAATGAGGAAGCCAGGAGGGATGATGAGCAGCACTTTAGAATAATTTGAAGGATGTGTGAGGCTCCACAAGAAAAGATGATGAAACCTAGATGTAAAAAACAAGGCTTTCATAAGTTGCCTTACAAAAGGCAAATGTGATATCAAAGCTGTCATATTGTTTTATTTTACAGTTTGTTTACAAAATTATGCCACACCTTCCATCATTTATGTGTTCCTTGTCCTAAGAATAAGCACCTAGTTGCATGCATAACCTGAAGTTTGATGGATATGCCACATGATAATTTTTGAAGTTGATTATTTCTTTCTCACATTTTTTGAAAATTGTAGTAACTTTATTACTCTGGATTGTTGTCTTCATTTAATAAAAGTCATTGTGTAGCTTTTCCCCTGCTCCACAATTGCTCTTGGATAATTGGGACAGACTGCAGTTTGCTTGGCTACAAGGTTTTGAATGTGATCATGGAGCTAAGAAAAAGCCTTTTGTGAGACCCTGGAGTACTATGGGTGAGGTAATGCTCAATAGCAGTAGGACAGGGGGGATACTGTCATGATAACTGGAGGCAAATAGAAGGGACATCTGCAGAGCAGACATCAGTGAATGCTAGCAGTAAAGATGAGCCACTCTAATCATCATGGTTGAGGTCTCATGAGAACTTGTTCACTGGACTGGGGTGCAGCTCAGGGGTAGACCACGTGCCTAACATGTGAGGCCCTAGCTTTGTTTCCTAGTACAATGCACAAAACAAAAATATTATAACTTGTTCATTCCTCAGAGAAAGTGAATTAATGTCTTAGGGGTGTAGATAAAGGGGATACTTATGCTCCCCTTAGTTTTCCATCTGAAGAGATCGCATTCATTTTACCTTTGTAAGTATAGTTGACTCCCTTGGAGACCCCATGGATAGCATGTTGGTGGGTATCTGGCAGTGGTGTTGCAAGAAGGATGGGACTAAGAAAATAGTGAAGGCAGAGAAAGGAGTGGTATCAGTCTACTTAGTGGCTATTAAGAATATTGATATGAACAATGTACAAGTTTTGTATAAATGTATATTTTCATTGGAATTGCTGAGCCTGCCAGACTATTTTTCAAAACGGCTGTGTTGTTTTACTGTCCTATTAGTAGTGTCTGATGTTTCTGATTTCTCCTTACCAACCCTTGCTATTGTCTCTTTGGTTACCGTCATTTAACACAAGTAATAGAATTCTTATGGGTGAAAGGTGATACTGTCACCAGGCTGGGGTCCCTGAGGCAGAAATAAAGAATTTAACCCATTCTTTTAAAATAAGTTTGCAGTTTGCCAACTCCTGTTATAGAAAATGAATTTTCAGAACATGTCAGTAAGAAATAGAAGCGTTTATTAGAGATACAGACACATTCAAGGGTGGAATATAAATGCTCAGAGACAGGAGGGAATGATTTATTTGATACAGGGTCTCGCTAGCAGTTTAGATTCTAGTGGTCCTCCTGTCTCAGCCTCCCCAGCGCTCGGGTTACAGGCATTCACCACCATGCTCAGTTTCAGGGTTGCACAGCAGCTCCTAGGGATCAAACTCAGGTCCTTGTGCTTGCCAGGCAGGTGCTTTAGACCCCCTGAGCTGTGTCCCCATCTCTCAGGTCTTATCTAGTGGGTGGAAGAAGATGAGAAAGGTGGTCCATTTACATGGGAAATACTGTAATGGTGGGTGGTCTATTGATAGGTGAAAAAAGGGCCATTTTTGAGTAAAGAGGGAATGGGCAAACCCACTTGGAGGTAAAAGGAAATTGCCCAGATTTACTATGTTTTTGTTTTTTTTTGGGGTACAAATCTGTTTTTTTTTTTTTTTTT
>NDGM011029091.1:0-12429 GCA_002564305.1 Octomys mimax
GAATAAGTGCTTGCCTGGCAAGCACAAGGGCCTGAGTTCAATCCCTGGTTCCTCAAAAAAAAAGAAAAAGAAAAAGAAAGAAAGAAAGAAATCAAGCAAAAACAAATGCTGGTGTGGTTATGGGGAAAAAAGAATCCTCTGCTGTTGGTAGGAATGTAGACTGGTGCAACCACTAGAGAGATCAGTGTGGAGATGCCTCAAAAAAAACTAAAGCCTGAGTTTTCATGTGCCCCATATATGCCCCTTCTTGGTATCTTCCCAAATGAGTTAAAAGTATTACACACAATGATATACACACGTCTTTATAGTGGTACAGTTTATAGTATCTAAATCTTAGAAACAGTCCAATGCTTATCAACTGATGAAATGATAAAGAAGATATTTTTTTATAGAATGGAGTGCTACTCAGCCATAAGGAAGAATAAACTTGAGACATTTCTAGGTAAATGTATGCACTTTGAGATCATACTCGAGAGAAATAAACCAAACCCACATATGTAAATATTGCTTTGTCTCTCTGGTGTGAGAAATTAAAAATGTAAATGAGGACCAAAGTGTAGGATAGATATTGTGAAGTAGGAAGAAATTGTTCAAAAGGAAATGAGAACTGGGGAGCCAAGAGAGGGAAAAGAAGGAAGCTAAAAGAAAAAAGTGAGAAAAGAAAGATTCAATGGAAACAAAGCTGTGTAAATGACGAGAGGAAGGGGCACTGTAGAGAGGATAGAGAAATGGAAAAAAAGGGGAATCAAGATATGTCATGTGCAGGAACAAGTTCCCTATGATGAATGTGATAATGATCTATATCTAAATTGTACCAATAATCTTAATTAAAAATAAATGAAATTACAAAATCATTGCAACTACTACACAAAGACCTGAAATTCCTCCCTGTCCTAATAATAAGTGAAAAGAGCCCCCCAAAAGCCAAATTGGCGAGAGCAATAAATCAACTATTTAGAACTTGTACATGTAATGCATAAATTTATTTTCCTAATAGCCATGTAACATCTGGATAATGTTATTTCAATCCAAGTCTGAATTTGTGGGCCCACTAGATTGTTTTGAGCAGAGCTAAAGTGATATTCCCATTTATTTTTCTTCTTAGGTTTCTATGGAAACATCTTTTGAGTTGGCCTTTGCCAAATGAGAATATTTTGTTTTCCTTTTAAATATAATGATAACAAATTTATCTATGCAAAGGAAAAATGTTTGGCAGATTTCTGAACCTATGTTAAAATATGATTTCACCATTTATGTATCCTAACAGAGCTAACATCCTTAGAGACAGAATTCATAAGAGTTTGTATATGTTAATTTGAGAAGAAAATTATTCTTCATCCTTCAGTAAAGGGCAAAGATAATCTTTTTATATTTTTATTTTCATGCAAAGTCTCAGGCAATATGCATTTTAAAGGATGCCACATTTCACAAACTCTAATTAAATTTTACATTTAATTAAGTTGTAATTTTAATGGCTCCTGTATACTTTTAACATGAAATGTGTTGATGAAAACAAAAACACAAAACAAACACACATAGATGCAGTTATCTATTCCAGTTATAAAACTAGTGTCCCATAAAAATATAAATTGAGGGCTGGGAAATGCCTCAGTAGAATAAGCGCTTGCTTGCCTGGCAGGCACAAAGGCCTGAGTTCAATTCCCAGTTCCTCCGAAAAAAAAAGAAAAAAAAATGTATATATATTGAATACTTATGTAAAATAGGTAAATTTCCTAAGAAACTAGCATATTTGGAATAAAATGTTTATGTCCATCTGAAGTTTAACTCCTTAGAATTTAACAACTAGGATTTTAAAAGCCTGTGTAAGTCTTACCCACAGCATATTTTTGGTTTTTACTGTTTAACTTCAATCACGTCTAGTGCCAACATGGCCTGTTCGCCACAAGGAGCTCTTGTTGGTCAGTCTCCCTTATGAGCAATTAAATTGCCCTTGAGGTCCACTCACTAAACATGTAAATGAGCTACTGTTCAATAAGAATTAAAACAACTTCTGTTAGAAACATAAAAGGGATCCCGGGAGATACCTGTGTCCTAATCTACACTATGCTATGTCTAAAACAGATCAATTAAAGTAATAGTGAGGGAAAGAGCTAATGATAAAGAAGATAACTATTTCCTTTTTTTAGCTATATGAAATTTATTCTGATTTTAAATACAAAGAAACAGGAGTGACAATAAAAAACAAGATTTTACCACTACGTATTATGTGACAACAAACATCTTATATTTGAAACTTAAGGAAACAACTGCATTCCAAACAGATAAATATGCAAGTCAAACATATGAAGGTATTTTGAGGTCCCAAATTCACTCCAAAGCTCATTAATCTCCTGCAGAATCCCAAAGAGGAAGCACACATCTGCCTTGCTAAATAATAATGCAGTACACACAATGTGCCATTGATATCACCGGAAAAGACAGCTGTCTCTTCTGAAAAAAGAGTAAGATTGAGGCAGGAGAACCTATTGCTTCTTAGTTTCTTAGTACTATAGCACTTTTAAAACTGAGAAACATATTAAGGGGGATATGCTCTGAGATATATTACTAATATATCAATTCTATCTTTGTGTGAGCACCATGGAGTGTGCCAACACACACCTGAGTGGTGTATTTTAACCATGTGACACAGCCTCTTTATGCAAGCAAGAGATTTAGTAGACACAAGGTGTGTAAAGATGCTTCTGAGGCCATACAGCATATAGTTCCATAAAACATTTATTTATTTATTTATTTATTTCGTATTTTAGGGAAGGGTCCACAGGGTGTTCATGGTCTCACTACTAGATCGGACTCATAGTGATCCACATGTTTACAGTCTCCCAAGAGTTGGGACTACAGACACACACCATCAAGCCTAGTAGCAATAGCCATCTCAGCACGCCCCAAGGGCAGGGCTGGCACAGTAGGCCTGGGGATCGAGTCCCTTGCCTCTGCACCTTCTTGCAGGCTCTTTAATCCAATGAGCTATTGGGCCGGCCCTATAAAACATTTTTAAAAGAGTAGCAACTCACACTAAAGCAATGGTAAAATGTATAATAAGTACATAAACCAATGACATACAAGGTACCCAGGGACATACCTTGCTCTATTTCAGTGCTCACAAGCAAGTTAATTAGGATAGGGTTCGACTGACCAGTTATTTGATTCAAAATTAATACAAGGATAAAAACAAAGTAGGTATTTACACAGTCCTCCTCCTTTAAGTTACTTTTTATATCTGTAGTTTAAAATATTGAGTCAGCTTTTATCAAGAAGAAATATTAAGTTCTTTTCTATAAAGAAAAATATTAATTTACATCTTTCTTTAGATTTTTTCTCATCTCTCCATCCATAGGCAAACTTTTCTTGCCCATTTCTCATACATCCAGTTACCTACTCAAAATTCTAACAAATTAGGTATTATTGTTCCTTATGGCCATATATATTTAAGTTAAGGTGGATCTATTAAATCTATATTAATATTTCCTCAATTGGTTGTATTTATTTAAATGCTATTAAACTTATCCTCACTGTTCTTCTTACCATGTTTACCCCATGAGACAGACACACCTTTCTTTCCTTCATTTTTATTTTTACTTTTATTTTTATTTATTTATTTATTTTTGGACCAGGGATTGAACTCAGGATCTTGTGCTTTCCAGGAAGGCATTTATGCCACTGAGCTACATCCCCAGCCCTCCTTCATTTAAAAAAAAAAATATTTATTTGATACAAGGTCATGCTACACAGCTCAGACTCGTAGAGATTCTCCTGTCACAGCCTCCCTTGTGCTGAGATTACAGGTGTGCACTGCCTTGCTTGATTTTGCGACCAGCATGGTGTTCCCAGGGTTCCATGGGCCAGCACAACATGTGGTAATGAGGATTGAACCTGAGTCCTTGCACTTGCCAGGCAGGCACTTAGATCACTGAGATATCTCCCCAGCCCATTCCTTCATTTTGAACAGTCATTGTTTTGAGGAATGGCCTGCTTTCCTCTCATTTGCTGCTATAATGCTATGTCACATTGCTTTGCTTCCCTCTCTGACAGGCCTCATCTGACCCACTTCTGTAGCACCTTTTCAAAGACTCTGGACTCAGAGCACTGCTCCCTCCCCCCCAGCCACTGTGACAGTGCCTTTAGTGCTTTGCTGAGGGCTGTGCCTCTGGATAATGTAAACTGTCATTAGCGCATTGTTACCTCACAGTAGGCAGCAATAAAGAATCAAAATAAATTAACTTCAGCCTCTATATGCTGCAGGACATTGTCCAGAAGTTTTTCCTATTTCTTTTTCATAAAATTTAAAGACTGAATGACACCAGGCAGAACAAACCATTTCACCCTTGTCCCCATAGCTAAAAATACACTCTCCAAATGTAACTTTAAAAACTTGAGAAAATGAGGGTTTTTTTCAAGAGGGATACTTAACATTTTAAGACATAACTGCTTCTAAAAGTTACAGGCTTAAAACATGAGATAAGAGGTTGAAATCCCTCATGAAGTAAAAATTTTTATTTTGGGAAGATAACTTTGAAATCTTGCAATGTAGAGCATAAAGGCCAAATTTACTAAATAAATTATTATTTTGCAATACAAGACTTTTATTTGACAAATTTTCCTTCAAAATTATTTTACAAAACAAGTTCCCTGCAAATTTAGGATTTTCCTTTCTAGAGACTATTGGTCACCCTAACTACTCTAACCAAGAAGATAAAGGACAGAATATTTTAAATCTAGTTTATTGGGAAATATATTAATTGAAGTCTTTACAAAACAGTTCCAGTTGTCAATGTACACAAGCCTTTATTGTATAAAATGCAGAGGTCACAGACTTGTCCAAAAATTGAAAGGAGATAGACTTTCTTTACTTCATTTATCTTTCCTCCCTGCATTTTGAAACATTTAAAATTTCAAGACTATCGCTTAAATATTTGGGTTTCTGGTTTCCTTTCAGAAAAAAAAAAACAGAGGATCTGCCCACTCACATTTCCACTGATAATATGCAGCTGGAGTTAAATATTTGAATTCTGTTTTGAGTAGAGCATGAGCCTGAATTTCTCTAGAAGTCTTCTCATACACTATTGATTGTCAGGTCCAGCTGAATTCACTCATTCAAGGTACCTTTCTGAGTTCTATATGCATTTATTGAATTTTGTGAACACTGATGTCTTGTAAAGTAGTGACCTTAATAACTTCTGGTCTTCGCAGAATAGTTAGGATAGATATACAGCTACTCTTTCTTAATTCAATGAGAAGAAAGATTTGTACTAATAGTGTTTGGACAGGATATCCTGTCTGCATCTTGTACTATGGATAACCACTAAGAAGATAACAATGTACATTTTATTAATTATTGAAATGGTCCTATTAATTGGTTTTGAAACTGTCTCATTGCTGTTTGTTTCTCAATAAAATTAATAAAAGAAAACTTGTACTATACTTGTACTTGTATTATAATAATTTTTGTGTAGCTTGGTTTATAGCTTAGTTGAAAACTGAAACTTGTTAAACTATTTTTCCATGTTTGGCTACCAATTTGATAAATGGTATATTAATTTCCTAGAGCTGCCGCAAAAGTTAACACAAACTAGTGGCATAAAACAGCAAAAATTTATTCTCACAGTTCTGGTACTATACATCTAAATCATAGAGTCAGTAGGGCCACAATCTTGGTGTCTTCTGGAGAATTCTTTGTCTCCTCCAGCTTCTCAGGGTGCCTGGTATTCCCTGGTTTGTGGCAGCACAGCTCCATCTCTATCTTCATCTTTGCATGCCCTCCCTCTTATTGTGCCTATTTGTCAACGTTCTCATAAAAAACAATGATCACTGGATTTAGGGTCCATTCTAAGTCAATGCCATGCCCTTTAGAGATCCTTGACCTCATTACCTTGGCAAAGATTCTTTCCAATAGCCACATTTGCCAGCATGTGAAGAAGGATAGAAGAGTTAGAATTCTGACCTATCTTTTTAAGGGATACAATTCAACCCATTATACACCAATTTTTCAAAGATTTAAATAAATGTGTGGCCAATTTTAATTATTTATCCTCCAGACATTCTCCAATTTAAATTCACATATGTCATAAAGTCAAGCTATAAATGTGAAATTTTTCTTTGTCTCAAAAATTGAGACCTTTGCTGACTTATAATTACTTTCACCCCATAAGCAAGTACTAAGGACCAAAGTTATACTGAAATGAAGGAGGTCTGACAATTTAAGTTACGATACTTTATATCAGAGTAGGTAGCTTTTTTTTTCCTTTTTGCCAGAACTTTTCAAGATGAGATTGCTGGGCCACCAACTGGTGGAAGGCCAGTCCAACTTTAACTTAATAAGAATGAATTACAGTATGCCCAGAAATTTTGAAGGTCACTGGTAGCTTAAAATTGGACATAGTGGGGATATTTACACCAAAGTATTTGGCAAATACTCAAACCAAGGGCCCTCCTCACAGAGTTACTTTTAAAAACAATTGTCAACACAATTATCTGTATGTTATCAAATAGTGTATAGGTTGCTTGTCTCTTTTAGAGTAAAAGTAGTTACTTATTTTTGCTCATCTACATTTCATCAATACTAAATGCAACATTGTATTGTCTCCCAAATATTATTCCTTCTTATAATTACTATTTCTTTAATGTTCAAGGGCAACAAGGATGGTTATATAGTTTGAAAAGGTGACCTGGTCACAGCTAATGAAATTTTAGATTATTTGCATAATACTTGAATTTTAAAGCTATCAAATTAGTGACACAATTCCAGAAAAGCATAAAAGTAATGATGAAACTGTAACATTATTTTGGTTCAAGTCAAAGTATTTTAGTTCTAACAAATATTCTATGTATAAAATGTTTATTTACAAATAACTTGAATATTTTTTAAAATAGACTGCTGGATAAGATACCCAGCCAAATCTACCCCTATGTCTTGTCTGCTGTGGGGCTACATGAAACAGAAACACATAGGTCTCTTATTTTCAAATAAGGGATAGTGACCTTTCTAGTAAACCAATTCTACAGTTTACCAGAGTATGTTCATGCTAATGTTTTGAGAACAAAATTGATTAACTCAGGAAATCAATTTAAGGAAATGTGACTTCAGTCACAGAGATACAGTGTTGTACAAGTTTTGTTGTCACAGAGTTGCTTGTTAAACTAGCCACAACATTAATAAATCACATTCACAGGGAAAGTAAAATGAGTTTTACAGAATATTCCTTATCAAATGGCACTGGTGGATGTCATTTAGTATTTATTACCAACAACAGGGTGGAATATAGGCTATGGCACTGGAATCAAAAATGATATGTGAGCTGTGTGCATATAGCAAAGGTGTTGCTGGAGAAATTAAAAAAAATTACACCTGGGTACCAGGCCCATAATGTCTTCCATATAGACAAAGTAGTAGCCACCAACCTGCTTTCTCATCTTGATACATTATTGAAAAAGAACACTTCAAAGCATAAAGATGGTTTAATTAATTCATCAAACTTTTATTGCAATGGATAGGCACTGAGTTTAGTAGGAGTTACATCAGTGATGAAAGCAGGCAACAAAATATCCTATCTTCCTCTAGATATTGTGTGGAAGGCCAATAAGCCAAATCAATGAGCTGATGGATCTTTGCCCTATCTAGAAGACAATTCCATATAGTTCAGCTTAACGTGTTAGAAGATGATAGATAGTACTAAGACAAACAAAGCAGAACAGAGTGGGAGAGCATCTGGGGATGGAGTATAGATTCGAATCAGGGCAGTGGAGAGCAAGGGAGGCATTCACTGGGACATCAAGCTCAGCATGCCATGTAGAGAAATTGGCAGAGAGAGTGAGACTACACTGCTTTTTCAAGGGGTAATCACAGGAGACTTGGAAAACAAGGTCAAGACAAATATATTTCTTCAGAAAATTATAGTACCATAAAAGGTGGTTTATAACGACTTGCTTAAAATGTGTGTCTCAAAGACATATCCATGATCACAAATATACACAGAATGGCACAATTTTAATGTTGAGGTTGAAACATGATTTCTTAAGTAGACCAAGCAGTGGGACAAGCAATTTGACTGCCAAGAGTTTAGTTTTTCTCTGATGCTTGGCAAGGAAAGAAACTGAGCTTGTTATTAAGCCAAATCCAAATCCTGCAACAAAATATGGGTTACATTTCCAAAGCTGATTGTTATCTAAAGAGTGCATTGGAAAATAATTGGTCATAAGTCTCAGTTGAAGCTTCCATGGTGGGTGGGTGTTAGCTTGACATCATTTAGAATGCCCTAGGTAAACTTCAGTGAAATTTTTCCTCATAATTTTGAACCATATGTCATCTGAATATCCACAACTATCTGAGGAACAGTGCCAAAAGACACTGCCATTTCAAAAAACCTATAATTATGACAAAAGAATTTCTAACTTAGAGGAAACAATGACAAAGAAGTGAAGTCTACTGTAATAAAATATGATTCAAGGCTCCAGCCTTCAAACTGAACACAGACATCAAGCATTACAACAGACATTGCCTCACAGATATAATATGGGGATGAAATATAGTATCTGGTTCAAGACTCAGGCAGCAAAGTTTGAACGTGAAGTTTAAACTGCTCAGCCATTTAAATAGCTACATGGGTTTAAGTGAGTTACTTAACCTTCATATGCCTCAATTTTCATCAAGAAATATTCATATTGTTTGTATTTTGTTTGTATTTTTAAAATAATAATAAAAACTATACAGATTTCAAAACAAGATGATAGGAAATTTACAGTGGTTATTGTATTGCATAGTGTTATCTTCAAAGCAGTGGCTCATATTTCCAGATACAGGCACTTAAGATTGGTAAAAACACTAACTATTCTTTTCAATGAACTAACAAATTAGTAGAACAATTAATTTATATATATATATATGTTATAATATATTCCTTTACTTTTTTCTCCTTTCCTCCATCCTGGTTATTTTTTCCTTTTTGAGCAGTTTCTTGCCCTTTCACAGTGTCTATTATATCTTTTACATCTTAGTCACTCTTTCATTTTCTTACACTAGAGAGACCACATGATGTTTAAATGTGTGAGCCTGATTTATTTCACTTATGAGTAGGGAAATGGACGCAACTGGGTAGATTCATATTAACATCAACCTCATAGCATTGATGTGACTCTCATGGGTTAATAGCATATATGTAAAAAACTTAGAATGGTGCCTAGAATATGATAAAAACCAAATAAGAAATAAGAGCATGGCAACTGTTGTGATGACTAGATAGATTTGAAGACATAAAAACCAGTGAGGTGCACTAGGTATAAATAAAGCTGTGTTCCAGTTTGAAGTCTCTATGCTTCATTCCACCTAGTACAACTCACTCCATGGCCTAATGCAATCATTTGAGCCTAAATAAAATAAGGGGCCAAGGGAAATATTGTTATATAAAAATAAAGCACCAAGCTTGAAAGTAGTTTATTCTATTCCTTGCATGCTCCCTTTTACCCTTATGTACATCTCGCTTGCTTTAATAAGAAAGCTACTCTGTCATCTCCTTGAACATTTACAAATCCCAACTTGTGAAGTCTAAATTTAGAAACCGTTATATTAAGAACTCAGTTAGATCTTTAAAGCTTTATGGGAGCACAAATAAGTGTTCCTTACAAAGCATTCTGGTCTGAATGTCCTCACTGCCCCTACATATCAGAATTCCTGTCTTGAAGTGTAATTGCTGACAGATTGTATTAAGATGTAAGGCCTTCAGGAAGTAGTCAGGTAGTAAACGCAGGGCCTTCATGAAGTGTTGGGGATTTTATAAAAGAGCTGGAGGGGCACGTTTGTACTTTTTGCCCTTTCTTGCTTGAGGACATAGATGCTGCCCCCTCCAAAAGGATGCAGTAACAAGGCACTGTCTGGGAGGCAGAGAGCAGCCCTTACCACACAAGAAAACTACCATGCCTTAATCTGGAATTTACACTCTAGAATTAGGGGAAATATTTTTCTGTTCCTTACAAATTACTGAGTTCGTGGTATTTTGCTACACCAGCAAAATGTACTAAGACATAAAGACATGATAATGCATTACAATCTGGCATTGCTTTCCTTCAGTCAAAAATTTGTAACTCATTATGCCTTAGTTAATAAAACTTTAGGCACAGAATGCAGTGCGGTGTAGGACAGGGAATCAAGCATTGTATGTCTGCATTCTGGATATGGAACTTTAGACATCAATAGATTTCAGCAAATTACTGAAGGCCTTAGAGCTTCCTTTTCTATACTGAGAAAGCAGAAATTAGATTAATTTGGAAAATAAATGTAAAAATATTTTATAAACTAAAAATACTAAGCAGTGATCCAAGGACAAGTCCTGGTGTGGATACTCATAGATCTATTGGGGGCCCTCTATTAGAGAAGAACACCAAGTTATGAAGATAAACTAGACAAAGGACTAGGCATTAATTTAGAATGAGGAAACAAGTCAACAAATCATAAACGCTGAGATGCTGACAAGCACCACGAATATCATGTAACCCCATACTGCAATGTGACGTGTCTAATAATGGCACAACATAATTACCCAAAGTCCTCAGCTTACATTTAAATTTACTCCTAGTATTGTACATTCCGTGCACCCAGTTGAATGTATGACCATAGCCAGAATTACAACACCATGCAAAATAGTTTCATTATCATAAAAATCCTCTGTGCTCCAAATTTCTAACCATTCTTCCTACCTTCTGAACCCCTAAAAGCCACTAACTGTTTTCTGATCTTCATATTTTATCTTTTTCTGAATGTCACATACTTAAAAGTAGGTTTATGGGGCTGGGGAGATGGCTCAGTGGAATAAGCGCTTGCATGGCAAGCACAGGGGCCTGAGTTCAATCCCTGGTCCTGGAAGAAAAAAAAAAAAAGTAGATTTGTGTAGTTTTTTAATACTAGCTTCTTTTACTCAGTAGTAAGTCCTTACGGTGCCTCTAAGACTTTTCATGGCTTGATACTTCATTCCTTCTTAGTGTTAAACAATATTCTACTGTCTGGCAGCATCATATTTCTTTAGCCAGTTTGCCAGTGATGGATATCTTGTTTATTTCCAGGTTTGCACTATTATTGATAAAGCTTTTATAAATCATTTCTCAGCCTTTTTGGCTAAGATCAAATGTGTAAAGCTGATATCAATATCTGTGTACAGATTTTTGTATGGATCTAAGTTTTTAACTCCTTGTGTAGACACCAAAAAGCATGAGTACTTGATTTTATGGTTAACATAGTTTTAGTTTTATAAGAATAACTGAAACTCTATTCCAAAGTGGCATTTTACATTCCCACTGGTACTGGATGAGGATACCTGTTCTTCTGTACTCTTGTAGGCACTTAACATTATCAGATTTGCTTTTTTCATTTTGGCCCTTTTCATAGCTATAATGTAAATGGACCTATAGTGTAGTAGGATTTCAGTGTTTTAATGCTGGGTGATGTGCCACACCTTTTCACATTCCTATTAGCCATCTTCTTTGGGTTTCTGTTAAGCCCTTTGGCACATATCCTGAAGTAAGTGTGTTCATTTTCTTGTTGATGAACTGTAAGAGTACTTTGTATTTTTATCGGATGTCTTTTGCAAATATTTCATTCCTCTCTGTTGCATGAATTCTCATTTTCTTGACAATGTCTACACAAAGTAGGTCTTTTTTAATCTTAATGATAATCTAGCTTATCAGTTCTTTCTTCTGTGAATAATGCCTCTGGCTTTTAATCTAAAATTTGATTTTCACACTCAGGGCCATTTAGGTTTCCTGCCGTATTATCTTCTGGAAGTTTTATAGTTTTCCATTTCCTTTTAGATCTCTGATTTATTTTGAGCTAATTTTGGGGGAAGGTACAAGACTTGATTTTAGACTTACTGAATTATATGTGGCAATCTAGTTTTTCAAGCACCATTTCTTGTTGACTTCCATTTCTCTGTATTGCAGTGCATTTATTTCTTTGTCAAACATTGATCGATTATATGTATTTGGGTCTATGGGCTCTATTCCGTTCCACTGATCTTATTGTCTCTTTTTCTTCTCCCATATCCCATTGCCTTGATTACTGCAGCTTTATAATGTCTTAATGTTGATTGAATTGTGTCAATCTTCCAACTTTGTTTTTTCCCTCTATCTTACATTAGCTATTCTGAGTCCTTTTGTTCTGCATGTGAACCTTGAAGTCAGTTTATATACAAAACAAACTTTCTGGAATTTTAACTGGAACTGCACTGACTACAGATCCAGTTGGAAAGAACTGAAATCTTGACAATATGGAGTCTTCCTATTGAGGTACATATTAAATTTCCTTGATTTATTTTCATCAGAGTTTGTTATTTTTTCCCATGTAGATGTTGTACATATTTTGTTAGATGAGAACATAAATATTTCATTTTGAAGTTATATATATATATATATATATATATATATATATAT
>NDGM011029093.1:0-11002 GCA_002564305.1 Octomys mimax
GTGAGCCTACAGGGGAAAGGAAGGAGGGCTCAGATCTGGTCCCCACCCCAGGGCAGGAGGCAGCACAGAAATTAGGCCCATCTTCCTTCCCTTGGGTAAAACAGAATGCCTTCTGTCCACCAGCATCCAACTCATTAAAAGCTTCAGCCATCAGTCTCGAGAGGCTCCAGGGGACACTGAGTCCCAGTCAGAATGGCCCTGCTCTCTCCAGTTAGGAGCATCCAGCATTCACTCTGAAGGCAGAGCCCATCCCAAGGACTCAACAGCAGTAAAGAGCCTGGTGAGCAGGCCAAGCTGGGAGGGCCCAGCCAGAACTTTGTGTCTCTTGAGGCAGATGCCTCTTAAAGGCTGGCACTGGTCTCAGCATGACTGAAGTAGTGCCCTGGCTTTGCATGTATCTCACTACTCCCACTGCAGTGGGAAGGGAAGGGGGCCTGGGATTCCCTCAGGTGTGGGGGCTGAGCTGGGGATTACCATGGCTGTCCCAGCCCTGTTGTTACGGACTTCCTTAATAAAGGCAGTACGTGCTCATTGCTGGAGCTTTGCAGATGCAGAAGCATCGTGTGCTCACCTCTTGATTTAGCAGTGTTGCCTGGCCACTGTAGGACGGCACTGCCCCCAACTCCCACCCAGGGGCACAACTGTAAGCCAAGGAACCCTACATTGTTGGCTCTGAGTCTTCTACCCAGAACAGCTGCCACTGCCACCTGTTCAGGCAGTCCATGTCCCTCCACTTGCCCTCTACCTACTGAGGTCATTTTCAAGATGAGGCTGAGGCTTAAGGAGGTCCTGCCTACCTTCTCCTCACAACTCCCCAGCTCCCCTGGGCTCACAATCCCCAGCACTCACTCTGAGGCTGGACCATGCACCAGGAGCTGTACCAGGATGCCCGTTACTGCCACCAGGATGGGGTAATGGTCCACGCTCTCCAGGCCTAAGGGGAAGAGGAAGGAAGAGATAAACCACCCACATGCTCCCTCAATAGAGGCCCTATAGAATAGGGCCGGGGAGATAGCTCAGTTGAATAAGCACTTTCCTGGTAAGCACAAGGGCCTGAGTTCAATCCCTAGTTCCACCAAAAAACAAAACAAAACAAACAAACAAACAGAGGCCCTAGACTGGCTGACTATCCATGCTTCCCACTGTGCTACAAAAAGCAGAGGAAAACAGGCTGGGCTGCTACATCTGACCATCCTGGCAGAAGAACCAGGGCCTGTGGTATACTCTTGGGATACGAGGCATCTGGGATCTTACCAGGCAGCCTCAGGGTGACCACACGGTCAAACAGGTTCCTTTCAGCTGTCACCCGATTCAGCACCTGGTTCAGCAGCTACAAAGGCAGGAGCTTGTTAGTGGATGGGCAAGTTTGCTAGCGAGGTCCCCAGGGCCTGCCCTCCTGGTCAGATGCAGATACCTGTGCAAGACGTCGCAGCAGCATCTCAGAGGTAGGCCGGGTCCAGTCAAGGAATATCTCAGGCACCAATGTGATGGTCATTTCTAGGACACGCAGCAGGCTGACCGAAAGGTCAAAGCAGGTGGCACATACCTTGAGCTGCCTGCTATCTACAAAGTTTCGCTCTAGGCGCTCAGCAGCCTGCTGAATCTGAAGCATGAGAACAAGGGCAGGCAGCAGTGAGGCCTGCTGTACCCCAAGGCCACATATTGGCCCTGGACAGGCGTAGGCCCCCTCCCCAACTCCCCACTCTGGCCTACCTCCTGGATCATGCCAATAAATTCAGAGAAAGCCCAGTTGAGCTGGTTCAGGACACTGTTGAGGAAGCTAGGTGCCACATCAGGCCCCTGCCGCAGCAGGTCTGCCATGTGCTGCTGCAGCAGGGTGGAGGGACAGGGCTCTGCAGGCATAAAGTGGGGAGCATTACAGGGACTCTAGGGCAGCAGTCCTGGCTGCCTCTGTTATCTCCCCAGGATCCTGGCATGACAGCTTAGAAAGGCAAGAGAACAACACAGTACTAGGGCTCAGGGTTCCAATTCTCCATGCTGGGTGAAGCCCAGGCTTCAGGTGTCTCCAGCGCCCAAGACATCACACTCAGGCCTAGAGTACAGCTACAGCCTGACTCCCACACTTATCAGACATAGTCAGGTACCCAGAGATATCATGGCCAGCTTCTTCAAGAGCCTACTCTGAGTCTGTCATCCTCTATGATCCTGTCGCCCTTGGCCTGGCCTTGATATATGGCTGAGGTGGTGGGCACCAAGTCTGGGCTGACTGGCAGCAGTAACCGGAGCTCCGGGTTGTGTTGGCCCAGCATCCCTCCCCAGCCTCCTTGATGCTAATCAATAGTTCTGCAGCCACAGGATGGTGTCTGGCCCTACTGTTCTCTCCTCTCAGCCTAATTCTGCCCTAGAGGCAAGACAAAAGCATACGGCAAGGACTTGCTGTGTGACATTTTTTTCTGTGGCTGGTTCAGCTTGCCCTGGGGGTGGGGGCTGGTGCAGCATGTGGTACGAGGGATCAAACTGAGGTCCCTGCACTTGCCTAAGCAGGTGCTTTACACTGCTGAGCTATCTCGCCAGCCCTTGCTGAGTAACTGCACAAGGCAACTGGCACTATGGGCACAGTAAGAGCAGCATGTGGCAGGCACTCTACAAAGTGAGACAGGCCCGGGAAAAGTGCTCAGGCTCATGGGACTTTGCTGGACACAGGACAGAGGGCACAGCGTCTGCCCCCAGGCAAAGGTCCCCTACTGTAGGAAACTCCATGTACCATCAGCACCCACAGGTACCTTGGCCACCTCCAGCCTATGCATTTTATTTGTAAAGACAGAATCTTAGACATAGTTCAGATTGACCTTGAACTCATTATGTACCTGTGCTGGTCTCAAACTTACAGTGATCCTCCTGCCTCAGCCTCCCAAGTTCTGGGATGACAAGCTTGTAAAGCCATACCCAGCTTTTTGCCCTTTTGACTCAGTGGTCCAAGGCCTAAGCCAAGCCCCAGATCTGGCTCTTGTAGATCCCAAAGGAGCAGGATATGCTAGGACAAGGCTGGGAGTTGGGGTCTGGCATGCAAGGCAATGGGCAGAGTATGTACTTCCAGCACCCTGGGGAAATGTAGCATTTTTTTCACTGTGACCCTTGCAAAGTGATAGGTCCAAAGAGTACACATGGAACAGCAGAGCAAGAGAAAGCAGTCCCAGAGTATCCTTGGGCTGGGGGCAAGTCAGGAAAGGAAACCTGGACACAAAGAGGGAGTCTAGAACACCACAAGTCTAGGAAAAGGGCTAGGAGGAGCAGTGTAGAAGAACCCAGGGTGATGGCAAGGGCCACCAGCTTGCCTGCAGGACCTGCCACCCAGATACTCACTCTGGAGGCTGGGCAAGTTGGCGTCATCAGGTTTGGTTTTCAGCAGATGTGGCAGTCGTGTATAGCGGTACCCGAACCCACAGCCCTGGGTGGGAAGGGCAGCAGGGATCAGTGGAGCAGTGGAGCAGCTCTACCACTACCTGCTGCCAGCCCCATCCCTGGGCCAGGCTTACCCTCCAGAGTCGAACCAGGATCCAGTTGGTCTGGGCCCAGGGCCGCTGCTCATAAGGCGCCAAGAGATTCCTCACCATGGCAATACGCCTGTGATGGTGAGGGGTGGTGGGAACAGGTGAGGGTGAGGCTATACATGGTGCTGGGCAGAAGAGGATTTGTGCCCCACCCCCACTACTGGCCCCACTTACTGTTCCTCGGGAATTCGCTCCACAGCCCGCAGAGAGTGTGGGTAACACACGTAGCTGGCCAAGGCCTGCATGAGAGAGTCTCGAATATCTGCAGAGACAGGCCATGTCTTAGCAGGGAGGTACCTGACACGAGCAGCCTGCCTCGTACCTACATGGCCACCAGACATGCCATCCAAACCCCTTCCCAGCCCCTTGGGACACCTTACCAGTGCCCACGATTCGTGTGTCAGCAAAGTGTTTGGCAAGGATGGCAGCCAACCGGGTCAGGGTCTCCTCATAGCCTGCAAGGGTGGGAAGTGAGAACTGGTGGCCCTGAGTGGGGATTCCAGCCTACCCCTTGGCAGAGTTTTTGGGCTTAGGCGGCAGACTCTAGACTTGGCTCCAAGGGCCAGTCTGGACCTGGGTTAGCACCTGGGGATGCTGAGTAAGACACTCACTGGCAGTTGGGGAAGGGCAAAGGGGGAAGGCAGGTACTGGCAGAGACCCAACCCTGGCTCAAACCCATCTCAGTGCACACGCTTGATGGCTTTGATTCCTATAACTCTGTCCCTGAAGACAAAGCCTGCATTGAGGTGTGGGCAGGGTAGGGGGCAGGGTGGGCTGGGGCCTGGCAGCTCACAGCTTGATTCAGACAGAAAACACCAGACCCAAGCCGTAATCAGTGGTCTTTAAAACTGAGGGCTCCTGTCTGCTCTCTGCCTCTCCTGTGATACAAAAGACAAATCACTTTGATCCTGACCCACTCTCATGCTCTTTGACTGGTGCCAGGGAAAAGGACCAGCTGAATGCTGGATGGCAGCAACTGTTCAGCAGTACCAGTAAAGAGAAAGCCAGGGCCTCCCCCCCCATCTGCCTTCCACTCAGCACTGGGAAGCTGCTGGTTCCAAGGCTGCAGGTTTCAGGGCAGAGGCCATGCACCAGGGGCTCTAGCTCCTCCCACATGTACATGAGCTGCTGTGGCTCACATCCAAAGCCCTTTTCCTGCCCCCTCCAGGTTGGAGAGGCTCTGTCACCTGGGAGTTCCTCCATGCTATGCACAGGGCCAAAATAATTCTTGAGAGCACTGTAGCTGTTGATGGCCACACTCAGGTAGAACTCAGGCATGAAGGCGAAGAGCGAGCCCGTGCGGTCCCCATGCTCAATGGTACGCAGGCAGATGCGCAGCAGCCAGTAGATATCCAGCATCTTCTCCTGCAGGAGGCACACAGGATGCTGCTGGGCTGCTCACTAGAAGGGGCACGGGAAATAGTCTGCTCTGGGGACCAGGAGGGCCTCTTCGGGACAAGGATATCATAACTGTATGTGCAGTGGCTCAAACAGGGACAAACAAATCCTCAGGAGACAAGAGGGGTGCACTGCGCTGAAGGAGGTAACACTGTGGCCCAGATCAGAGTTAATGGTTTGGTTTTAGCTGTGGGGTTTGGGTCAGGCTCTTCTACTTTGTAGTCCAGGCTGTCTTTGAAGTCAAGGCAATCCTCCTGCCTCAGCCTCCAGAGTACTAGATCACACCTGGCTACAGCTATTCTGTAAAAGCTGAAAGAAAGCTGTGACCAGAAAGCTGTGTTAGAGTGCTGCTCAGTGCAGAAGGGGCACAGGAGAGTGGAAGCTACTTAGCGAGGAAGCTACAACCTCAAGCTCAAGGCAGCAAGTGAAAGGGCCGGGTGGTGAGAACTGACAGCTCTGGGGGTTAAGGAAAGGTCACACCAAGAATGAGGCCCACATTTCCAGCTGGGTGCAGTGGCACACACTGGTAAGCATAGCACTTGGGAGGGTGAGACAGGAGGTTTGCCACAAGTTCAAGGCCACTATAGGCTACATAATGAGTTCAAGGCCAGCCCGGCCTACATAGTAAGACTTATCTCAAAACAAAACAAAATGAAAAAAGAATGAGATCCATATGTGCAATAGTGGTAGAGCCGCCATGCTAGTCAGAAGTATGGAAAGCGGGTTGGTCTGGCGTGGGGTGGAGGAGGGCACAGCTTAAGACAAGTAGGGCCCTAGGCACCTGCACGTGGGTCCAGAGGTGTGGACAAGTCAGGTACAGTTTCACATCGAGCACGTAAGAAGAGCTGGTAGGCAGGGAAAGGATGCAGCATGACTATCAGTGGAAGAGGGCACAGAAAATAGATGGATCCTGCTGACAGCCCTGTGGTTCATGATGTAGCAGTCAGTCTTAGGATCACACAATGAGGCCAGGCTAGAATTTGTAGCAGACACAGCTGGAGTGCAGCCATGGCAGTCACGCTTTACACCCGCACTCAATGTCTCTAAACCTAAGGGCCCAGTAGGAGATGAGCATAGCGTGAGAGGAGTCAGCCTGGTCCACAAGGGCCCTTGACATCCAGCTACCATGGAAGGCTAGGGAGGCCACAGTTGAAGTGGGATAACAGGCACATGACATGGAGCCCGTGTGGAGCTAGAGCTGGGCTGCCAAACCTGGAGGAGGGACAGGGCAGCTATCAAGATACCTGGGCAGGACCATGGCAGAACCTGGAAGAAACTGTGCTTGGCCAAGAGATAGGGAGGAGAAGGCAACCAAAACAGAGAAAGGAGGAGAAAGAGAAGGACCTAGAGCAGGGGAGGTCGAGGGCAGACCTCATGTGCATTCTCCCTTACTAATAGCAACACTGAAGTGAGCACGCCGAAAGCAGCAGAAAGCACTAAGAAGCCACCCCTAACATCCAGCTCTTCAGCAAAGCCTGCAACTGCTTGCCAAGACTGACAGTAAGGCATCGAATGCGCCACTTTTGATATAGCTTTCAACACGGTACTGGAAATGTGGTATGAAAAAGAAAAGGCATCCAAATTAGGAAGCAGTAAAATCATCTTTTTGTAGAGATAATTTACTTGTAGAAAATACTAACAGTTAAACATACACACACAACTGTTAGAATTAAAAAACATTCTGCAAAGCTGCAGGAGGAAGATCAACACATAAAAACCAACTATTTCTCTACCCTAACATGAGCAACCCAATAAGAAAACCAAGAAAATAAATTTATTTAAAATAGCATCAGGGGGCCAGCCAAATAGCTCAGTGGATTAAAGTGCCTGCAAGCAGGCACAGGAGCTGGGGGTTCGATCCCCAGGCCTGCTATGCTGGCCCTGCCCTCGGGGGCGCACTGAGGTGGCAATTGAGACTGGGCGTAGTGGCATATGCTTGCAACCCCAGGTCTTGGGAGGCTGTAAACAGGTGGATCACCAGAGTCAGATCTAGTAATGAGACCCTGAACACCCTGTAGACCCTCCCCTAAAATATAAATAAATAAATAAATAAATAAAATTGCATCAGGGCTGGGGATTAAGCTCAGTGGCACAGGGCCTGCCTAGCAAGCATGAAGTCCTGAGTTTCATTCCTGGCATAAAAAAAGGGGGAGGAAAGAGGGGCTGGGGAGTTAGCTCAGTAGAATAAGTGCCTGCCTGGCAAGCACAGGGTCCTGAGTTCAATCCCCAGTACTGCAGGGGGCAGGGGTGGGAGAGAAAGAAAAAATGGCAACAAACCATTATGGTAGTGCACCCCTGTAATACCAGCACTGGAAGGCTGAGGCAAGAGGCTAGCTAGGAGTTCAAGGTCAGCCTGGGCTACAAAGTGAGTTCAAGGGCAGCCTGAACTGCATAGTGAAACTTTGTCTCAAAAAGACACAAACCCAAAAAGGTAGGAAGGCCCTAGGTTCAATCCCCAGCAACTTCAAAAAATAAGAAAATAAAGCAGCATCAAAAGGGGGAGGGAAGGGCCAGGGAGATAGCTTAGTGGAATAAGTGCTTGCCTGGCAAGAGCAAGGTCTTAAATTCAATCTCTGGTACCATCAAAAGGGGGGGAGGGCAGCAAGATAGCTCAGAGGACTAATTGCCTGCTTAGGCAGGCATGTGGACCAGGGTTCGATCCCAGGCACCACATGCAGCGCCAGCCCTGCTCCCAGGCACGCTGAGTGAGACCAGGAGTGGTAGCACATGCCCGTAATCCCAGTGCTGGTGAGGCTGAAAACAGAAGGATCACTAGGAGTCCAAGCTGTGTAGTCAGACCCTGTACCAAATACATTAAAAATAAAACAAACACACACACACACAAAACCTTAAAAGTAAACTTAAGGAGGCAAAAGATTGAAGCTATACTGAAAACCACAAAAAGTCTCTGTAAGAAATTAAAGAAACATGCATGTAATCCCAGTACTCAGGAAGCTAAGCAGGAGGAACACTACAAGTGTAGCCAGCCTAGGCTACACTGTGAGCTCAAGGCCAGCTTGAACTACATAGCAAGATCCTGTCTTTAAAAAATAATAATAATAAAGATCCAAATAAATGGAAAGACACCCCATACTCATGGACTGTTAGCAGGTATTGTTATGATATCTAAAGGGATCGCTGATCCAGTGTAATCTCTACCAAATCCTCAACAATGTATTTTGTAGAAAAACCTTCCCAGAAATTTACACTGAATTTTAAAAAGGACCTCAAGTAACCAAGACATTCTATTAGAAAAAGAATGAAGTTGGAGGTTTCCTACTTCCAGATTTCAAAACTTGCTGTAGGATGAAAAAGGAATTGAGATATGCTATTTACATGTACCAACTCCCCACAATGAAAGCTGTCATGTACTGCCAACATGGCCTAACAAAAATAAAAATAAAAATGAAAACTCAAAGGCTTATTGCAAATCTGTGATAACCAAAACTATGGTACTGGCACAGACCACTGGAAAGGGATAGAGAGCCTAGAAACAAACCCTTACCTACATAGCAGAATGAAGTTGGCAACAGTACCCAGAATGCTATGTGGGAAAATGCTCTAGGAATGCTGGGTAACCACATGCAAAATAAACAAAACAAAACAAAACACATGAGCAATCCTTGCTTTATGCATATACAAGAATTAACATGACATGGAGGGCTGAGATAGCTCAGTGGTCTAAGTGCCTGCCTGCAAGTACAAGGACAGAAGTTTGATCCCTGGAATACCGGGCATGCCATGCCAGTCCTAAAACCAGGCATGGTTGTGCATGCGTGTAATCCCAGTGCTGCAAGAGGCTGAGACAGAAGGGTAACTATGAGTCTGAACTGCGTACTGAGACACTGTATCCAATAAAAGAAAAACAAACATGAAATAGATACAAGCCATAAATATAAGACTTAAATCTCCATAGAACTCTTAAAATAAAAAGCCTTATGACACTGGATTTGGCAGTGATTTCTTGACTATGACACCAAAAGTACAGGCAACAAAAGAACCATATAGACTGGACCACATCAAGACATAATCTGGGGCCAGGGAGATGGCTCAGTAGAATAAGCGCTTGCCTGGCAAGGGCCTGAGTTCAATCCCTGGTATCGCAAAAAAATAAATAATAATAATAATAATAATAATATAATCTGGGAGGGCCAGACAAATAGCTCAGCAGATTAAAGCACCTGCAAGCAGGCGCAGGGGCTGAGGGTTCAACCCCCACGTCTGCTGTGCTGGCCCTGTCCCCAGGGCACACTGAGATGGCAATTGACACTGGGCGTGGTGGCGTGGGCCTGTAATCCCAGCTCTTGGGAGTATGTAAACAGGCAGATCACTACGAATCTGATCTAGTAGTAAGACCCTGAACACCCTGGGGACCCTTCCCTAAAAATTAAAGAAAAAAAAAAAGGACATAATCTGCATCAAAGGAGAATCAGGAGTGAAAAGGCAACCAGAATACAGAAAGAGCTACAAATCATACACCTGATCAGGAGTCAAGATACAGAATATACAGAAAAGCCCTCCCACTCAGCCACAAAAGGCCAGTTCAAAAATGAACAAATGTCAGCTATTTTCCACAAATGATGTGCAGATGATAATAAACACATGAAAATGTGCTCATCACTGTCTGCCATGAGAGATGTGCAAAACCAAACTACAGTGAGTTAGTTATTTCTACAGCTCCTCAGGATAAACAAGTTTTAGTGACGATGTAGAGAAAGTGGAACACATGTCCTGCTGGTGGGGGGGTACAATAGCTCAACTTCCCTGGGAACAGTAAGGCAACTCTTAAATTCAAATAGAAAACGACATGATGTAGTCACTTCTCAGGGGCCTGCCCATTAGCTCAGTTGTTTAACCGTCTGCTAATGCAAACGCAGTCAGGAGTAGGATACCACAGTTCAATCCCCAGGTCCACCTGCTTTACCAGTCCTGCCCTTCAGGCAGCCTGAGCCACCAAAAAAAAAAAGAAAAGAAAAGAAAAGAAAGAAAAGAAAAGAAAAAGTAATCCACTTCTGGGATTACTGAAAGAACCAAAAGCAGAGTGCCCATAAAAGTCTTTTTATGTTTACAGCTGTGTCATTCATGATAGCTAAACTGTGGGACCAACCCAACTGCCCATCTACATATGAATGGATAAACAAATTATGAGGTGTAAATATAGAGAGATGAACACTATCCCCCCCACCGCTTTTTTTTCTTTCTTTTTTTTTTTTTTGCAGAACCGGGGATTGAACTCAAGTCCTTGCGCTTGCCAGGGAAGTGCTTATTCTACTGAGCCATCTCCCCGGCCCCACTATTTCCCCTTAAAAAGAAAGGCCATTCTGATATAAACTCCAGTATTATATAAACTACAGTATGAACCTTGAGGACATTGAGGTTAGGCTGGTTAGGTTAAGAGAAATAAGTCACATATTGTGTAATTTCAATCCTATGTGATCCCTCAATTAATCAAATTCAGAGACGGGAAACAGAAGAGTGGTTGCTGGAGTGAAATTCAGGAAGGTCTAGGGAGTTACTGTTTCATGGGTACAAGGTATCTGTTTTGCAGTATGAAGGTTCTGGAGATGTACAACATTGTGAATATACTTGACACTTAATCTCAGCACTCAGGAGGCTGAGGCAGGAGAGCTTGAGGCCAGCCTGGGCTATGCAGTGAGTTCAGAGACAGCCTAGTCAAACCCTGTCTCAAGACAAAACAAAACACTTCCTCCCCCACAAAAGACTAACATGTCTACACATAGGAGATGTAGCTTAGTGTAGGGCACTTGCCTCTTATGTATGAGACCCTAAAGCTATGGTTTTGATCCCCAAGGGACTAAGATGGTTTTATATATGACAATTTTTTATTTTAATAGTCTCCTTGTAGCCCATGTTGGCCTTGAATTCACAGTGATCTTCCTGCTTCAGCTTCCCAGAGTGCTGAGATTATAGGCATGTACTACCACCCCTGGTTCAGAATGGTACTTTTAAAAAAATTATTTTTTTTGCAATGTATTATTATTCTTCTTATTATTTTTTTTGGTGGAACCGGGGATTGAACCCAGACCCTTGTGCTTGCCAGGGAAGCACTTATTCCACTGAGCCATCTCCCC